>JAUZNJ010080931.1:12500-24023 GCA_034780135.1 Jordanella pulchra | reverse complement strand
TTGTTTTCTCTTTCTTTTGTTTTCTTTTTACTATGGACCTCTTTTGTGTCTGAAATAAAGATTGATTGATTGATTGATATATACAATAGCAGGAAAGAGAAATGATTCAAAATACAAGAATTAATAAAGTTAAATAAAGTTCTGTGAAAAAATACAAAAAATGAACAAAGAAACAACAACAGGATCAAAACATAAACACAACCGAGATGATGACAGTTTCTACATGTTTAGCTTTAAACATTAAAACCTGACTGTCCCTGCTGTAACCCCATCCCCAGGCTGAGGCACGGTAGTGGCAGTATCATTTAATGGGAAGGTTTCAGGGAGGCCATGACAATCCTGGAGGAGAAGCTGTTAGAATGGCCTAGTCAAAGTCAGGCCTGGGCAGAAATGTCAGTCCCACCACAGCTGGAGCTGACAGGAGTCATCAACGGTGTCTGAATATCATCGAGGTCATCAATCAATTAATAATCATCTGATTTTAAATCCAGATCAGCTTCGGTTGAACATTTCAGGTTTATTTAGTTTCATTAAACCACTTGGTTGAAAAAAACTGAATTCAAGTGTTTTAGTCTAAGTCAGTGAAACCAGTTGTGCACGTTAACAATGACCCAGATTTACTGTCATTTTAAACCAGATTTCCTCTGATAACAGAGATCTTGTTCTGTGAGCAGCAGCCAACGGCGTGTGAAACGGGAACCTGAGGTCTTCCTCTGGAGGAGGGAAGCATCGCGGCTCTCCTGAACGTTACATAAAAACCATCCAGTTTCCAGACGGGTTTTCTCCACCTGAATCACAAACAGGGAGCTCCTCTGTCAGCCGGACCCTTTAGCTCAGCCTCAGTGGCCCAGATTTCAGTTTCTTTTGGCTCCAGGCTGCAGCTGGCCCAGTTTATGGAAACTTTCTCACCAACTGGTTGTTCAGGATCCGTTTCTCTCACTGAAGCAGGAATAAAACCAGCCTGCTGCAGCTGAGGACTTTCTATGGACTTTGGGAAGCAATAGTTCTTTGCTCAGGAGTTGGTCCGTCTCTTTCTGTTTATTTTCCATGCATGTCTGCAGATGGCTGATTTCCATGTGAGTGGGAACGTCAGGCCCGGCTGTCCATGCAGGACACTCTATTTCCACAGTGGATTTATGCAAAAGTTTGTTTTCTGTTTCCTCCATCTGGATTCCTTCCTGTTTTTTGGTTGAATGTCTTTTTCTCTCGATCCTCTCATGCATTCAGTAAAAGTTCCCACCAAAGAACCAGGTTTTTCCACATGATATCTGCTCTGTTTTTGAATTCTGAGTAATATATTTTCCACAGAAAAATAAATTCAAGAATTTATTTTAAAAAATATTAATGTACAGAAACAAGTTTGTATGAACATAAAACAGTGAGAAACAGAAACAGCAGAACAAGCTTCATCTTTGAGGGAGCAGCTGGAATATGGTGGAGGGATGCTTCAGACAGAGGAGGGACTGGGAGCCATTTAGACGGGGGGGTCATGACCTCAGGTACTGATAATATCTTATCTAAAGCATCTGATTTCCTGAGGGACAGAAGCAGCTAAACAGACAAAATGTTTTCACACCTGTTTGACTTTCTGCTAAACATGAACTGTTGGTTTTTTAAACATCTACAGACTGAAGTTTCTGCTTGTTTTTCTGTGCAGAAAACTCTCAGATTAGATGGAGCAACAGTTTCAAGTCTCACCAGACTCTTGGTTAAGTTAAGGTCTGGACTTTAAGTAGGCCATGAATCTGCTGTGGTTTCAACCTTTCTTTGTGCCTCTGGCTGGATGTTCAGTCCGGTTTCCTGCTGGAAGCTGAACCTCCTCCTAACGGCTGTTTACATGATAAGAGGCTGATCAAGATCTGCTCATGATTCATGCAAAGCATCATGGGTAATACGATGAAGTGAATAAATTGATGTTGGGCCCTTTGGGGCGGATCAGTTTTCTTAAGGTTCTTCATTAATGAACTGATCCGGTTCAGAACATTCATTCATTGAACTGAACCGAGTGATTTAACTGAAAGAAACTGTTTTGCTGTGCGGCTCTTTTTTAAAATAGTTTTTTTGATTATTTCTCATAAAACATCTTTGTAAAAAATTCTCATTTATTCCAATCGTTTTTTATTTTATTCGCTTTAAGTGACATCATTAAATTTATAGTAGTATCTGTAGTTTTTTAGCTTTTAAGTTCTGGATGTTTCTGTTTTCAATTCTTTTAATTTACTTAAATATTGTGTCGTCTACAGATGAGACAAAGAACTGATGAATTCCTTATTATTAATCAACATTTATAACATTTGGGTTTTTCCTCTCATTAGAAAGTTTTATTCCTGAATAATAATCTGTTTTCAGGATTTTTTTCAGGATTTGTCATGACTGGTCAGATGGTTCTGTTATTTTATTCCCCTGAATTTTCATCATTTCCTCACGGCATCTGTCTCCAAGGAAGACTCTTGCATCAAATTGTGTTTTTTTAATGACCCAAACATTCATGACACAAGTTCAATTTCCTTAAAACTTTCCTGCTGGTCGGATTACCAGGAAAGGAGGAAAAAGTGAGCAGATAGAGGAGCTGAGATGTGTTTCTGTGGGTGAAATGAGCCGTAGAGTCAGGCGACTCGGGTCTCTGACGTCGTTTAGCAGCAGAGGGTTACTCAGCGCTCAGATTAGTTCTGGATCCATCAGCTGCTGTCTGTGAAGCAGAATCTGCTCAGAACCACGGTCCCACCTCAGGCCCCGCCCCCTTCCTGGAACTCCAGTTTCTGCCTCAGGTTTAACGCTTTGATGGACAGCAGCTCAGCACACTTAGAGGCTCTGAGGACTGAAACAAATGTTTGTCAAGTTTTAGGGGCCTTGTCTCAAAATGAAAGAAAAAAAATACTATTTCATCATAAGTTGTATTTTCTTACATTAAGACCAGCAGCTGTTTTCTTTGGATGATGAACTTTGACCTCTGCTTCTATGTTAGACTAACTTCATCTCTACTGACTTGAAATGTCCAGATGTTCCTATGAAATGCTTCAGCTTCTCTCTGAGCTTCAGTTGTTATTTTAATGATGGTTTAGAAATCAGGAAACTCATCTGATGAATTTTACAAACAGAAATTAACAAAATTTTAAAGTTAATTCACAGATTTATGAACTTCCTCTTAAAATCCCACAGCTTTGCTTCTGCTTTTCCTTAAAGCGTCTGAGGTCATGGCTGCAGAGATTTGGGGAAAACTTGTGGTTTAATGAGGAGTCTGGGCAGCTGGTTCTGTTTGGACTCTTTTCCAGAAAGCAGAGATGTTCTGACTGGGAACTGGCAAAGCTCTCCTCCTGCAGCCTTCACAGTAATTACATAAATGAGCAGCCATCACTGTAAATGGAGGCGATCGGTCAGAAACTAGCATGTGACGTGTGCGGTGGGCGGGGCTTTATGTTGGCAAACTCCCAGAACCTGGCAGAAGCAGAAGAAGGCTAAACTTTGCCCGGTTCTGCACGTAGGCCGTTCACATGGCAGAACTCCAGCCGGTCCGGTTCGTTTGATCAAACTGACCCACATGACACGGCCGACCTGCCAGCTGGCTCGTCAGCCAGGGAAATATGTGTGAGTGGGCACAAAGACCCGACCTTTCAGGAAGCAGGAGCGGGTCACATGGCAGGCATGAGTCAACCTAAATATTTAAATGGAGAGAAAGTTTGTTGGCCCTGCAGGAAACTGCTTCATCTTTTACAGTAAGGATGGAAAAAAAGCAGCATCAGAAGGTTAACGGCGAGGAACTCTGAGCCGCCAACTGATGCACACAAAGAATGTAGACAAAGGAGCCTGGATGAACTTAAAATAACAAGTTGGGTTTTGTTGGATGGAGGAAGTTTTCCTTTAGTTACAGTCAAAAGGGAAAAGACCTAAAATCACAGCTGGAGGCAGAGTCAGCGTCTGTCTGCGGTCCGAGCTTTTAGCTGCTCACCGTCTCCCTCCTGGATTCACCCCCAGCTTTCTGCCTGCTGTCCTTTAATCACACAGCTCCACACGGATTAATATATAACTTTTCAACACAAAGCCAAAAAAATGTTCCTCTGAATCTTCAGAAAATCACCTGAACTGAAAAAACTAAAACCCAAATGTTGTCATGCAACTGATCCTCATTGTCTGTATTTTAGGCTTTAGTCTGTTGGAAACCCCATGAACTCTCGCTACACTCTGCTGGACCAAAATAGTTTGCTTCATACTGAGCCAGAACCTCTAGAACAAGAGCAGCTGTGTCATCAGGCAGTGGCTGGAGCATCTGCATTCTAGAAGTTGAATGTAACAAGAGTCAAGAAAGTTGGTGGTTACGTCCTCCAGCAGTACTAGTAGCATAACTAGTTTTAATTGTACTCAAGTCTGTATAATATTAATTATCCAACACCTAAATCTCAATTAGATGTTTATTTTATTTTTTTTCTCTAAAATGATTAAAATAATTGAATCTTGTTCTTCATAACTTGTAATTCTCATTATTTTACTCAGCTCTGGAGTTATGCTACCGTTTAATCACTAAAGCTGCCTTTCATCTGAACTCTCAGCATCCATGACAATGATGATAAATCTCAGGATGCAACTTGCAGCAAGGTGTGGAAATCAGAGTTATAAGTTCATGTGGTTGAGGACAGTTTTTAAGGTATTTTAAAAATGCACCCTGTGTCGATATAATTAGAAAGAGGTGATTATTCATCGCACCCGAGGGGAAATACTGTTTGTGAAATGTAGTTAATGTATCATCAGGCTTGTGGACGTGATTTACCAGCACAGATCCTTAATAAATGATAATCCACTTTCATCCTTTTCAGTTTCATGTTTCCAGGGAACCGCAGCAGGTATGGAAAGAAGTAAAAAAACATTAAAGTAGAAATAAACTCATCAGAATCTCAGATCTCCTCCTGTGATCAAGATAAATTAGCTTGTCTTTAATGATCCTCCTCAGTCGGACATTTCTTTGATACCAAGTTTGTTTTTAATAATTGCAGTTTTAGTTGCTGTTCTATAAATTTCTTATTCTTACTTTCTGTTTTATGCTCTTACCTTTGTGTGAATCTGCATTCTTTCATTGCCGTTTCTCTTTGTTCCTGATAGACCTGATTTTTCCACAGTGGAACAATAGAGTTTCTATTTTATTCTATTCTGTGCTTCCTGTCCCTCTCTGTGTATCAGTCTGATGAAGCTTTTGTTAAAATGATAATTTCAGTATCTTCTGACTCTTCAGCTCCTCGCTGATTCAGAAAATGATAAAGCAAATGATTCTTCTTCCCTCTGTAACAACCGCCAGACTGAAGAGTGTTTCCCTCCTCAGTAAAGATGGTAGCTGTTGGCTGTTTGCACCACTGGGTCATCTAACCCGCTGTCCGGGACTGTGGAGGACATGCAGAACAGAACCGAAACCAGACACCGCTGCCATGGCAACCATAAAGATAAATTAGCTGAAAAAGTATAGAAACTTAAAATAAAGACTGATGATCGTTATTGTTTTGTCACCATCTATCAAAGATCTGACGTCTGGTCTGATCTTGGAGCCCAGAGATCATCACCAGTTTATTTGCCGTCTGCATGTGGACGGGGTGAACATCAGCTCTGACTGCGGCGCGGATGGACGGCGGTGAGAGGACCGGTCCGCCTCTTTAGGAGAGGGAGGGGCCACTGCAGCATCTTTAACCACAAAAGAATCAATAGTTGCTTTTAATGTCCGTCCATCTAAAAATCTCCAACATCAGAGAACGTTTCTAATCATTTAAAAGATTCTTTCTTAAAATAGAAGAGTTTGTTGTTTCGTTTAAGCTATTTTGTTCACATTTCATCATGATTATGTTTGGTAAATTATAGGTTTTATATTCCTTCATTTTGAGGAAACATAACTTTGTCTTGAGGAGGTGAAGAAAGTAGGATGGATGCATTAATCTCAGAGGATAAAAACAGGGATCTGTTATGATTAACTTTGATGTTTCTCCATGAAGAGGTGACCTGGTGGTCAGAGATGTTCAGATGACGCCTTCAGTTTCACTGCTCCTTTTTCTTACTGTCGGCTCAGTGAAATACTTACCTTCAATGTAAGCGTTCAGGAATCTCACCACCAGATGAAATGAAAAGTGAAATTCTCTGCAGGCTATGGCTGTAAATGGCTGCTTCTTAGTGTCATAGTTTCTGCTGCCGCCCGTCTGTGATGAACTTCTTTCCATGTTTAGACTGTCAGACATTCAGCATCTCATTAACAGAGTGTTTAAAGTGGGCAGGATGATTCTCCCAGTCAGGAATACAGTGAAGTGTTGATGTAATGCTCACACTGTTTATTTCTGCAGTGTTTTAATTGTTAAGATGCTTCTGATTTTTCTATTAGGACTCAGAGTGGAAAACAAAAGAGGCAGAGTGACGTTTTGGTATTTGAAGGATGCAGAAAACCTGCAGAAGGCAGCGAGTTTCACTCCACAGGTAATATCCTCAGTGACACTTGGAGAATGCAGCAGAAAAATCCAGAGAATTTCCACCACACTCAGCATCTTTTTCCATAGAAACTCTTCACAGCCTCCAGATGAAAAATTACTTCAGAGTTTTAATGGCTGGTTTAGAAACTTATTATAAGCTCAGGATTCATTTGTACTCAGCGTTCTCCTGAAACCTCAAAAATAGAAAGAGGCCACCGCCGCCGCCGTGTCCATCCACCGACTTCACTGCAGGAAAATGAAAGGAAGCAGCAGAAGGTAAAAGTCGTGACACGACTCCAGCGATGAGGACAGAACTCTGTGAAGGAAACATAAAAAGGATCAGAAATCAACCAAACAGTGTGTGAAATAAAGAGTGAATGAAATTCTGCTAATCCTTCCTGAATCCCCTCACCATCCTCTGCAGGGCCTCCTGGTCAGAGGATGGATGAACATCTAAGCTCCCAGAAACGCTTTTCATGGTCGGTTGGAAGCTCAGGAGTAACAAGCAGCATCAAGCTTCTGCTTCTGGATCTTTAGGGTCGGATGGACTGAAGATCAAAGCAGCTTAGAAAGGCAGAGATGATAAAATGATTTATGAGATCAAATATCATCACCAAGAAAAGACCTGGAATGATTTTCTTAGCAGGAGTTTAACTCAGAGTTTAGGTTCTTAATGTACAAAAACAATAATCCATCTGAATGTAGAAAACAAACATCCTCTGGAAGTATTTCATCTATGAAGACATTCCTTCCCCTCGAACCCTCGACCCTCGAGGTTTGGGGTACAGCTGGATGCAGCAAGTTCCTGTATTTCACCAACCAAACAATAGAGAGTCTCAGTCAAATTTAGAACTACATCAACTTATGCAAATAGGATTAGTAAAATAAAACAATGAAACAGAAACAGGAGGAAACAGAGGAGCTACTGGACGACTACACTGATGTGTCTGCAGTTTTAGAAGTGCTGCAGGAAGAGCCTGAACCTACGTGAACTTCTCTCCTTCTGCATCTGTAGATGGTCACACAGTTGAATCACATCTAGACTGGATCAGAACCGAAGCTACATGGTAGCCTGTGTGACCCTGGTGTGAACACTAAGTCCTCTGTTTCACCACCTGCATGGCTTCTTTCAAAGAGGTTCAGTCCCAGAGACTCGACCTCAATCCTCTGCAGAACCTCGGTCCTTTCAGGGATCCCCTCCAGGCGACCAGAGGACGTCGTAACGTCTGTGATTTGATGACTAAAGATTACGGATCACTGGAACCTGGACTTCTCCACATGAGCGTAAAAACTGTTGCTCAGATGAAACGATGCTCCGTTCCTGATCCAGAGGTCTGTGGAGACATTTCCAAAATGCAGGATAGTGGTTGATATGTTTGCAGTAGTGATGCTTTTTCTTATTGGGTCAACAGTAACCTGAGGCCTCATTTTATAACCTGCAGGATGAACTAAATGCAAAGCTGCCTCCTGAGGGAGAAACCCAGAGACGGAGCAAACAGAGAGATAAAATAAACCACCTCAGTCAACAAAAAGCTCTTTATCATCAAGGCTGGCAGCAAACAGGACAGTTCAAACCGCAGGAATGAGTCCAGCAAAGATTTTTATCACAAGGATTTTTTCCATCGTTGAACCTGATCAGAAAGAAACAAGAAGCCGAGATAAGAAGCGATTCACAGACTCGGTCTCTTCCTCATTTTTCACCCACTTCTTCTGCAGAAACAAAGAGCGTCCTGTGGGCTCATGCTGCAGGACTCGTTTAGGTATCAGGATCTGTTGAACGAATCGATTATCTGTTGAGTCTGGAGGAGTTTTTGGCTCAGCTTTGGTTCCTTTTTGGAAACCTAATCAGACCACAGAGACTTGAGCCAAAGATTAGGATCAGATCTCCAGATGGAGATCAGATACAGAACCAGCCGGGCTCTTAATGTTCTACCTATGACTGCAGACTGGAGAGTGTAAGAATAAGAGCTGCAAACAGATGGAGGTTGGTAGTTTGAAACCATTCTGAATGTTTAAGCAGCACAAGCAACCTGTAGCGACAATCAGAGGCTAAAATAAGGCCATAAAAACACAGTTTGCATCAAAGTTAGAGGATTTAAAATGATTGCGTCACATTCAACACTTCAGAGCACCAATAAAGAACAAGGTTCATTCCGAACCGCCAAAGGTCATGACCCCAAGGCACCATCAGAACCACATCATCCACAGAGACCAAGATGTTCTTAAACAAGAACCCCAAGCAGCTGGAGTCCATCCGTCTCTGGAGTCGAACCAGACTTTCAGACACAGCTGCTGTTCTGGTAACAGAACGAAAAGATGCTCCAACAGCAAGAGAAGCAAAGATCTGAAGTTTAAGATGTTCTGGTAACAACAGAACTTATTAAAACAAAATAAAAGTCTCAGTTTTTGTGTTTCTTATCCTCATCTGGTGACAATCAGCTAAAACAACAGCTCAGAAACAAACAGAAATGTTGATGAGATCATCGTTATCCCTCAGAGACACAGGAGCTTCTCCATTGTTCCAGAAGTTGTTCCATAATAACAGATTTTCTAAGAATTCAACTCATTCATTCTCAGCTTGCTGCTCATTCCTGTTAATGGAGCCGCTGAGGCGGATTAATGTCCAAAGTTAACAGATCAGAGACTAACTGTGAACAGAAGCTCATTAAAGGCTCAGATGTGAAGCTCTGCTCGGCTCCGTGGTCCACATATGTTCTTATTAACATGGCAGGAACCGCGTGATGCTGGCTGAGCTGCTGCTTTGGTGCCAGAGGGCCTCAATGATCGGATGTTTTGACCTACAATCAGGTTCAAAGATCGGAGATCCTGAGACTGAATAACTGGAGTTTTTTAGTCCACTAGGGGGCAGAAAATCCACCACAACAAGCTGGACCCCAAATATTTACCAACATCAGCTGATCCAGACCATCAGTGACGAGTCCAGACAATTAATGAATGTCCAACATTTAGTCTCATTTCAGCAGATCGACTTATAAACGTCTTTAGACTCTTTGATCCACAGCTGAGGAAACAGGCTGCAAAGCAGCAGAGAGCAAACATTACGGCAAGCTTGGAGAAAAGGTCCAATGACCTGAAGATCTTCCTGAAGTGAAGGTCTGAACTGAGGAGGATTGATGCATAAAGATCCATCACTGCTGTGAAACCAGATCTGTCATCAGAGAAACAGGATGTCTGCAAACTCTTCCACAGAACAGCAGGCCGGGAAAAAACCCTTTCATCAGTGCCACAGATTTCCTGCTAATTATGATTAAATCAAATGATTTTATGATTAATCTGAGGATTCCTTTAAGTTGATCAAACATAATAAAGAACATTCATCACATCATCAAACATTAGTTGCAAATACTTTAAATAAGTTTTCATTTGATCAACTTTTTATTAAACTTTAAAACTTGCATTTAAGCCACAAATTAAACAAAGTTGTTTCTGCTTTAACTTTTCTCACTCATCGGTCTGGTTTTGAGCTCAGGAAGGACACATTTACAGAAAACTCTTCTTGATGATCTGTGCAGAAGTTTTTTTCTGTTTTAAGGTTTTTCCACCATTTGCAAAGAGTCAGAGGTGTAGTTTTCCAGATTTTTGTAAAATATTTCACCAGTCTTGCCCTCGACGTGTCGTCAAACACACACTGAGAGAAAACGCTGCTTCCTTCCTCAGTTGGTAACATCCTGAGGTTTCATAATGGCCACTGGGTCACAATAAACACAGCCTGGAAAGTTTCCATCAACATATAAGACAAGAAAAGGTATTTTTAGAAAATATTTTGAGGCCAAATAATTTGATTCATCTGCTCTGATAAATATTTCAATGTTTATGGTTTAATCAGTTTAGGTCCGAATCAGAGAGAAAGAAGCAAAGATGGACTCAGTCAACAGTTTACTTATTATTTGCTCCATAATGAAGTTTCTGTTCAGGATGTTTAAATAAAGGAAAAACATTTCTTAACTGCTCAGGTTAACATTTGAATCCTTATCTTATTTATAAATATTAAGATTACTCAAAAATCCAAGTTTATTTCTGAAAATTACAAAGATTCACTTCCGTTTATACTTTATCTCCTCAGACTTAAATTTGATCCTTATTTCATATTTTATCTAAATGCAAAAAAAGCTCAGTCAGGATGGGTTTAAACGTTTAAATAGAAACATACAGAAAATGTGAGTCTTTGTTTTCAGTTTGACCCTAAAAGTGAATATTTTAGTTTTTTTCTCCTTCAGTTTTTGGTGTTTCTGCTCAGAGATGTTAATGAGCACAAACTGTGCTGCCTGTTTACTTGATGACTGTTTATTGATATAGGAATACTTACAGCAAACTAAATGTTTTTATTTGTGTGAAATCTTTACTCTGCCTGGCAGTTTTAGGTCTGAACTTTTCTGGCCTGACTGGACTCAGCTCGGTCCAGATGACTCAGCCTCTTCAGCAGCAGCTCTGGATTCACAGCTGCTGACTTCAAAATTTTTATGCTAATTTTTCTTTCGGTGTTTCCTCTGCTGAGCAATAGGATGACATCAGAGGGCGTTTCCTAAAAGTAGATCATCCTGAACCTGAAGCTTTAAAAGCCGGAGCCTGGCGGCTTGCAGGCAGATCTAACCTCACCGAGAGTAAAGACTAGAAACCAAGCGACAGAAAACAGCCTCATGTACAGCAACACCATGACTGTTCAGCAGGAGCGATTCGCCTTCGCCTCCGGGATGTCAGCCCGCAGCACCCAGCCGGAGGTCTTCACCTTCGAGCGGATCCCGCTTCAGGCCACCGCCGTGCGCTCCTACGTGCCGGTCCGGCCCAAGAAGCGCTGTACCCGGGTCATGTACCCCCCCAAGGTCCGCATGCACCTTCCGCCACCGGAGAGGAGCCGAGCCAAGCGCTGGCTGGTCATCCTGTGCCTGGTGGTCCTCTGGCAGATCTACACCGAGGAGCCGTGCGCCGAGGCGCCGCTGAGCGCAGACTGCGCCATCGCCGAGTACCAGGGCTTCAGCTTCCAGTCCGCAGAGAGCCAGGCCCGCCACATGTCGGAGCTCAGCTCCACCCCGACCGGCTGTGAGGACGGCGGTCCGTCCGGCAGCGAGCAGGT
>JAUZNJ010080931.1:0-7500 GCA_034780135.1 Jordanella pulchra | reverse complement strand
AACAAGGAACAAAAGAGAAAACAGCTGTAAGAATGTGGCTGAGTGAGCTGTGGACGACGGGTGGAAAACGAACGGATCAAAACCAAGAAACAACCAGTTACACCTTTATTTAACCGCATCTCAACCCTGAGGAAAAAAAGAAATCACATTTCTTTAGGTGCTTCTAGGGGTAGGAAATAAAAACAACGTAGGGTGGAGTCCAACAAAGACAGAATGAAGAATCTGTCGATTTTATTCTCAAGTTTAAAATGAATCAAATCTGAACAAATGCAGCAGCTGCTGCAGCAATCAGACGCCATCAAGTCTGTGGGGCTCAGAGCAGAGGTCTGCATCACATGAAGCAAAGTTACAAGTAGACGTGTGCTTGAACATCAGAAAAAAGGAGCATAAAGACTCAGTAGCTGCCTTTTCAGTATAGCATGTATGGCCGCCATATTTAATCCCAGCCGATGAGAAAACGAGTCACTCTGATGTCTGAAACTAGTTTATCTTTGATCATGTGAAACAAACCAGATGACTGCTGGGGTTTAATGTGCTGTTTGTTTTGGGTGGTTTGGGCAAACTGCTAACTTCAGATTAGCTCAGCGATTCATGGGCTGAGGTGTGGTTATGTAACAGCTGGACAGCCGTCAGCTGCTTACACATTTCAGCAATGTTTGTACAGGTGGTTTATGAGGATTAAGCCAAGATTCCAACACTTCTGTCTATTTTTACTAAGGGGGTTTATGGGGTTAACTATGCAGGTGGTTCGACTAAAGTAACTGTAGAGAGTCAGAAAGAGGCGAGATGAACCTAATATTTTCCAAGGTAAAATGCTCTACTGACTGCAGTGACGGTGAGCTGAACAGGATGCTTTAGATGCCACCAAAAGTACCAAGTGATGACACCTTTCATGCCATGTGGCTACAAAAAGAAAATAAGTTGAATCTCATGATCACAGCTGATAATTGGACTGTGGATGGACCTTTGATCTGTGGTTTAACCTTTCAGCTCAGTTCTTTCATTACTTGAGACCAGGCTAAATGCTTAAAATCGATTCATCTACATCATCTTCACCCTCTACAGGAAAAAAGGAGCAAAATAATTTCACATAAGCAACAAATCAAGATCAGCGAAGACCAGAATGAAAAAAGACGATGAGGAAAAAGAGAAAAATGTTTCAATAAACCAAAAACCTATAAGCTCCTTACTGTTGTGTTTCTGGTGGTTTGGAGGAGGACTAGGGTGCATAAAGGAACGTGGGTTAAACATGGGGACAATATTAGTAAAAAAAAAAAAAAAAAAAAAAAAAGTCAGGGGTTTTGTTAGGAGAACATGACAGGGGGACACCAGGAGAGCCACTGGACATTTAACTGGAGAGTCCAGCAGAGAAACAGTGAGCTTATTTACTGAGGGCCGAGTGGAGAATGACAGTAGATGCAGGAGATGCAGATGGAAAGCAGGTAAACTAAAGGGAGGGTCAAACCAACCGAACTGAAACTGTAAAAAACTCTTAAACCAAGAGGAAAAGGCTGGCCGAGAGATAGACAAGCTTCCAAATGCAAAAAGAACAGAAGAAAATAATAAAATAAAGAAACCAACTTATAAACTAAGAGGAAACTAAACACTGATTTCTGACTGAATATTTCAGGACTTATTGGAACACAATAAAAAAATACAAGAATTATGAAAACATAAAAAACGTAACATTTATATCCAATACAATCTGTCTCTATTTCAACAGGAACTTGATGCATCAAAGGGAAACAGTCGGTAAGTTTGAGCTGGGTGACTGGGTGGTTCTGGAGGAGATTCAGCAATGTGTGGAATTTTCTATAAAAACTAAACACATTTCTTCTAATCATTTCCTCTCATAATTTTAATGATGTTTGTGGAAACTTGGTAATACAGAACTGGTTGGAAAGTGGAGACTGGAGTCGGTGCATCAGAAGTGAGGGAGAATCTGATGTCCTTCAGAAGAGCATTGGGTCACTAACGGGGTCAATGGTGAGAGGAAGGGATGATTGCAGCAGATCTACACTAACATGATGTAAAGTTAAGGCAGTAATAGACAGTCAGAGGCCTGGCTGTCGGTTCCTGTTTTCATCGATTATCAGTGCATCCTGCTGCTGATCACAGAAGCTCTTCTGATCAGCAGCAGTTTGCTTTAAACAGCTGAACTTCACGGTACAGACACTTCCTACTGTTTACATTGAAACTGGACGTGACCTCTGGTGGCAGAAGGTCAACCAGAACGAAGCAACAGAAGAAGAGGAAGCTGAATGCTGTTGAACAGGTTTTTCTCCCTTTGACTTCTAATTGTTTCCAGTCTGCAATGGATGAGAAGTTTTTAAAATTGCCTGAATGAAATCGTCAAATACCGTCTGTCAACATCTTTTAAAGAAAATACTTCAATCAATCTCGACTTTCTTTAATAGAGATTGTTCTAATCTTATCTCTTTCTTTATAATCATCATTTTGACTGAACCTGCATCCAGAACCAGAATCATACCAATTCTGTGCATCAGTTTCAGTTTGACAATTTCAGAAAGTCAAACTCTCGATTTATCTGTTTGCATTTTTCTAACTCTTTATTCTGGATATCTGAAAATATGCGCTGGCCCTTTCAGGGGCCTTCATCCCCGTATCCAACCACTGGATGATGTAACGTCTAGGAGGGCTGTTAAATGCAGAGGTCAGGCAGCTTCTTACTGGAAGTCACTCTGCAGTCCAGACGGGAATCCAGTTAACTTTATCCGAGGCCAGAGACTCCCCCGACTTCAAACACTTTAATCAAATTCCTTCTGTTGATGGATGAAGCTGGCACTCTGGGATCTACAGGACAAAAAAAACCTTCATGGGTTTCTGTTAGGAATTTAAGATGGAGGCTGATAGCCAGAGTGCGAAGGACAGAAACCACTTTTAAAAGACAGTTTTATATAAAATTCCCCAAACATGCTGAAGACCAGACATGAAGTGGTTTCCTAATGAAAGTTGTGTTGGAAGTGAAGGATCGAAGCCTCTGCTTCCAGAATCCTCCGCCTGCGGCTCTGTGTTTAATTAAGAACATCAGGCGTGCGTGGACATGTCAGAGCTACACATACTCTGCTGGTTTCATCCAGTCATTGTGGAAAAGTACCTGGTGCCACATCTATTACAAAAAGATAAAGAAATACAAAACAAGACCAGATCCAGAACAAGGCGGATCAGAACCTCTAAACCACTAAGGAATAAATGGGCAGTAGTGTAACTTTTAGCTTATTTTGTTGTTTAACTAAACAAGAAACAACGTGTTAATGTTGCTGATATAAACAAACAAAACATTTAACAAAAACATTTAACCCAACTAGAAGACACCAGGAGGGGGACCTTCTTCTGAACTAGCTTGAACTTAAGGTCACCAGCTAGAAAACAGACCTGAAACTGGCAAACATCACTTTCCACACAAAGTATCTGCTCTATGAAACAACCTGAATGGAAAATGTGTGGTTCTCATGGTAACTGTGTTACTGAAGGGGAACTGAAGAAACGCTGCATCATGAAACCTCTCAGACGTTCAATTTCGCTGCTTTTCAAACTTTAATCATAGACTGACTTCATCAAAATCACATAAAGCTGTGTTGATTATGTCTGTTGATCCATAACTGTACATAAGAGCCGATGGGGCCTCAGTAGGTGGGGGACCCCGCTGTAACCGGTGGGGGCCAGTTCCATTCATCTCAGTCATTGCGTCTTTAGGAGAGGCTCTTCACCTCTGCGGTTGGTGGTCAGAAAACACCGTGAATGTATGTCAGCCTTGCATTCGTCCGTCTGCCCCATCAGCTGTAAGTGTGTTCCCTTTGGGGTCCTCAGACTTCTTAATTTCAGGCCATATAATAAGAACCTGTCACATAAAGAGAGGCCAATAAGTCAACTTGACTGTTCAATCCACACAGACATGTTTCCTCGCCGTCACATTCCTCTCCCTGATGATCACCAGAGTGATGAACATTGTAACAGGGTGATGCACTGGTACTGCCAGGAATGGGGCAATCAGGAGGGAACATTTTTAAAGAAGATTTCCTGACCCACTATGATGACCGGCTTATGAGCCGATCTGTCTTCTCTTGAATATATGTGCTACACCGAGTTGAGAGACTGACCGACCGTGCCTAGCCATGCCTTCATTATTCAGTTACAGGTGTTAACCACTCAGTTCCTGGAAACCAACTTTTGCCAGCTCCAATTAAAGTTTTATATACTGGTACTCATCA
The DNA here is from genome assembly GCA_034780135.1 of Jordanella pulchra. NCBI lineage: Eukaryota > Metazoa > Chordata > Actinopteri > Cyprinodontiformes > Cyprinodontidae > Jordanella > Jordanella pulchra. Next base: position 3,268 of record JAUZNJ010080931.1, on the reverse strand, counting down.
CTTCCTGCTTCATCCAGGACCTGGCGCGGGGGCAGCAGGCTCAGCAGAGACTCACAGACTTCCCTCTTCCAGCGACACCTCCTCCAGCTCTGCTGGGGGAGGCGTGAGATGCTCCCAGGCCAGCCCACCCCAGCATGTTAAACATAAGGCCTTTAAACTTTTTAAAATGTTCATATCTAATGTAAAGCTGAAAAAAAAGTGCTTGACAACTTTGATCAGTGATATAGAAACATAAACCAGACATTTCACATTGCATTTAAAGTGATTGAGTTGCATTCACTAAAGTAAAGAACCTGCAGGGATTGTTTGTGTTTGACAACAGAGAATAATTTAGCTGTAATTCTGATCTCATATCTGAGCTTCAAACCGCTCTGATAAGAAACAGACTGTCAACAGTCTGCTGTCAGCTTCTGCTGATCTTCAAGGTATTTCTCCTTTTGAAATACCTCATGCTAAACCCTTAGTGTATCTATAAATAGATCTGTTATTCTGGCATGAAAAACACTTCACAGCAAACTAAGAAATGTTTTACAGAAATGATTTGGTTCTAATGGGACAACTGTGGAAATAAGATGATTTAACACCAAATTACTGAGTATATTCTCCCTCTAATCAGGTGCTTTGAGGTGAGAGTCAGCTGCTGCTCAGAAGGATCCGGATCAAACTGGATTCCCACTGACATCACAACGCAGAGCTGTTCCTATTGGAGGATTCTAAGAAATTCTGAGAACTGGAGGTACAAATTAAAAGAAAAATATGAGAAAACAAAGAGTCCACAGAAGCTACAACAAAACCTTTAGGAGAAGAATAAAAACCTGGATGACACTGGGAGTGATTTCTAGGTGTCGGAGTAGTAAAAAAAAAAAAAAGCTGTTCTGCAGCTTCAACACTTTGACTTTCAGTTTTCATTTTTATTGACATTTTACTTAATGACTGATATGTAGGAATAACCCTCACATTTCTGTGTTTTTTTTTTTTTTTTTTTTTTAAATCGATGTAACTTCTTTCTGGCCGATCTGTTATGTGTGAAAAGGTTCATCTTCCCAGATTTATTTAGAGATTTTGGTTTTAGTCTGAAGCTGAATGTACCAAAAAATTAATGTTAATAGTTTTTGTTTGAAGTTAGTTTTATTGTGTAATAACAGTTTTATAGACGTGATTAGATTGATTTTGCCCTAATGTTAAAAACCTGTTTTTCTCCTAAATAATAGCAGAAAGAAATGAAATGTAAATAAAGAAATTAAAAAGAATACAAACCATAATCATTGCTAAAACCATAAAAAGTACTTTCCAAGTCAAATTATTAAAAAAAAATAAAATAAAATGAGAATGAATTTAAAGTACTACTAGGGAAGTTAAAACATGGGAGCAGAAACAGAGGAACTCGTTAGTTAAATGAGTTAATGAGAACCAGAAAGCTTAAATACTGAAGGAAGAGCAGAGAATGACTTGGTATGAAGGGAGATCAGGGGATCAATGAAGCAGCCGAGGCTGAAAGAAAGTAAGGAGACAGGAAGGGTGTTATAAAACTGAATAATAGAAACAAGAAAAGTATGAATAAATCAGAGTGTAATGAAAGAAGCCTGAAATGAACTAAGTAACTAAACCAGAAGAATGAATCAGTTTGGAAACACCTGAGAGACGTGAATAAACTAAAAGAGAAGCAGCCACACAGTGAAACCTTTGGAATATGATAAACACAATGGAAATATTAAAAAATAAAACAAAACCAGACCGTTCAGATCAAAACATTTCAGTATCTATGAAATCATTACCAAATTTATTGAATGTTTGGATTTGGGCAGATATTTCAGTGCTTTGATTATTGGACCATTTCACTTCAATAAAGGTTGATGTCTGCATATTAACAGCATAAATACGAATCATGTAGGACCAATTAAAGACTGTTGAACCAAATAACGTTTAGTGCTGCTCTGCACAGTGATTCACTGTGATTTAAAATCTGAGTAAGCTGTTGCATAATGTGTCTGCAGCAGCTCACATAGAAGGTCTGACTCTGACCTTTTTTGGGGTGTTTGGCAGACGACTTCAGCCGACTGCTGTGGTGTTCGTGTTGTTGGATCAACCGTGGACCTTCTGAAACCCTCAGATCAACGCCGTCCCGCCTCTCCCTTTATCTCTGCAGCCTCACGTGTCTGAAACCCACAGATGCAACAAACATCACCGCTGGGAATGTTTGTGGTGAATGTCACAGAAAAGAGGGATGATCAGAGGAAGCGGCGGAAGTTGTGGTCACCTCCCACACACATTGCATGTGAGCTCTTTAAACACACCAAGCAGCTGCTCCAAACACACTCTGACTGTATCTTCTCTCTGAGAAACACGCCCACCATGAAAGTAAGGAATTCTTTCATGGCTCCTTGAACTACCCTTCCCTGAAGAATGAAAACTTTGCTTTTCCACGTAGCAGCTTCAGGTTGTTGTTGCACAATGAAGCTGCAGGTTTGAACCTGTTCAGACAGAAACCTGAAGGTGAGGTTAGGTCAGCAGGAGGAAACCTGACAACTCAGCATTTTCACTCAGGCACAGCAAAGATGCTTACAGGCGAGAACATTCAATAAGCAACAGCTTTTATCCCAAGATAAATAAAAACAGAAACACTAATAGAAATAAATACAAATGGAGTAAATTCTCTGATCAGCACCATGATTATCTGTTCAGTGTTTCTTCTATTGTTGGGATTTCACATTAAAATTTCACTTGTTTGAGCTCAACCTCTAAAGGCATCATCACAGACATTCACTCAGGTTAAGAACTTTGACTAGGACACTTGAAAATATCCAATTGCTTTTCTTTCTCAGTCTCATTATTTTGATGATCCAGTTTGAACCAAGCTTCAGCTCCTGGACAGCCTAACTCTAGATTGCATAGGTCTATGAAAGTGTTTGTTGTCCACTTATGACTGCAAGCTGTGCTGGTCCAACGGCTACAAAACAAGCCCACAGCATCAGCCTTCCACCACCGTGCTGCAGCTCTTTGTTCTGCTGTGATCTGTTCGGTTTTCTTCTGCTTTCTGACATCAACTCTCCTTCCAAAAGGCCAGAAGAGTCGTCCTCCATCAGGATGCAGATCTATAAGTTATGCTGGTTTTCTCCTTGAACTTATGTAAACAAAATGCTTTTGTTTGGTCTTTTTCTAATTATACTCTAATTAAAAGTTAATTCACTAAGTTAAAACAATAACCCCTGTAACAACCACTGTGCAACTATAGTATAGTTTTCTTATTTATTGACGGTGCAATATTCTC
>JAUZNJ010080920.1:0-12051 GCA_034780135.1 Jordanella pulchra | reverse complement strand
GTGACGAGACACTTCTAACCAAATCAAGGCTGTGCCACAGGGGCTAAAACACTTTTATATCCTCTAAATACTTGTAAAGCCTTTAAATTAAATAAAAAATAAAATTGTAGGTGAACAACTTGGAAAAAAACTCTGCATGATCCATGGTAAGTAACCTTGCCAAAATAATAGGTCTTTTTGGGAGACATTTTGCTGCCCAGCATATTTGTTACCTTAAGCTCAGTTTAAAGGGTTGGATGATATAAGCCCTGTATTTCATTTTGACGTTTTTCCAAATTTCCTTCCTGCATTTCTTTCATGTTTCTTTGATTCTTCAGAGAGAAAATGACAATGAATAGTGTAACAGTCTCCCCAGCATTTTTTGTTTAACTTAAGTTGCCTATAATAGATTTCTTACGTGGTTCAATAAAGGTATTGCCTTTGCCACCCCGCCTTAACCTTTTGTAATACTGGTTGGACTTGATTAAAACTTTTATTTTAAGTTAGGGTCTATAAATATTTAATCGCCATTAGACACATTTTAATCAAAAACTATTCATAAAAAAAATAAAACTACTTATTCAAATCCCTTTTTGCTCCCAATTTATTGAATACATAACCATATGAGCAGCAACACATCTGTTTTGTAACCCATTATTTAAGTTATTTAACCAACTGATAGGTTGAAAGTTATTAATATTTTACTTTTTTAGAAACCTTAGATATTTATTGCATTTTTTGAAAAACTACTTCCATAGAAGTATGAACAGTACTTAAACATTAAATATAGAACAATTCCTTCCATTGAATATGGTAAAAACTATATATAGTAGCAAGACATACAATACTGCTTTTATGAGTGGAACTTCTGATATAAACAGAAGGTAAAGTTCCATTTATGATACTGACAGCAGAGCCATGACAGTATGTAGAGTGATGCATATAGCATTTCCTTTCAGAGGTTTACATTTGCTATTCAGCATGCAACAGAAACCGCTCTCTCACCTAACCCTCGTACTCCTGGGTTGGGTGGGTGGCTCCTTTCTCCAGCTATGGTGTTCTACCAGAGGCCTTGGAGCTTGATGGTTCTTTGCAGCTGTCCCTAGAACTGTGCATTTCTGGACCGAGAAACCAGGTTGGTGTCAAGAAATCAGAAAGTTCAGAGTAGTCCTGGGAGGGCAAGGCAAAGGCGTGGAATCTTGGAGGCAAAAGTAGAGTCAGAATCAGACAATGAGGCATGGAAGGAATGCTAGAAATCTACTCGCTGTGAGCCCTTCAAATAATCTGACAAGACTAACAGGTTTGGAGTCTGGTTAAATAGGGAGAGGAGCAGGTGGTAAACATGAGCACTGATGAGAATGGTTGGATCAGGTGGGAAGAATCAGAGATAATGATGCCAGAAGCAGAGCTGAATGTAAACAAACCACTTACCCTACAAGAATCGTGTTAAGTTACTACGAAGAGCTATCAACTTTACCAGGTAGTTATTTAGCTTTACAGATTTGGACTTCGAATCTCTGTGCTGCCGCAACCGTAATCCTATTTTATTTCTTCCTGACTGCCAGTGGCAGTAAACAGAGTGGATAGAACTCCTTACCCTCTTCGTAGGTTGATGTTTCTATATAAAAAAAGAAATCACATATAGCCCACTTTAGTGATACGTCTACAAATAACACCTCCTGATATCGTCCCACTGACATGTTCTGAGTGACCAGTGTGTGTGGTCAGTCATCCAGGAATTCACAATACCATAGAGTAGCTTCCTTCGTGCTCAGATGGTTTTAAGATTGAATTTTGCCATTGGACAAATGTTTTTTTGATGCTGCATGTGCGTTATGGGTGTACTATAAAAGGTGAATAAAAACATTCCCATACGGGACTATAGTATGTGTAAAGAGATTACAATTAATTTCTGTTAATTTTAAGTTAAAATATAAATGATCAATTAATCAGGTAAATGAAGGTACTCTGGTCAGATGAGAACAAATATACCTCACTTACATGCAAATTGCTACAGCATGTCTGACAATACATTAAAATCTTTCCTTCACCATGGCACACCAACACCATGGTGAGACATGATGTTGGCAGCATCATGCTGGGGGAGGCCCTTAGTCTAGTACATAGAGGGGGGTTGTCAAGAAGAATCTGCACTGCACAGGAAACAGTTGATTCATTTTAGAAGAGTTAGAAGCCTTTTTTTAGTAAGAGTTATTTTTTGTTTGCTTTGAGTTAAAAGAGTGACTTTTTAAGAGTAGGAGCAGAATCTTGAGCATTTAATACAGAGTCTAAAGCTTGAGGAAAATTCTGTTCATCCCCATTTTGGTTCTGACTTCTCTGGTCATCTATGCTGAACTCTTGAGGTTTTGAAACAGCTGGACTCTGAAGGATGCCGAAGTGTGTGAATTTCAACTATTTTTACCTGACCCTAACTCTGAATTTAAGACATTTTACTGTAAAAACTTTCAATCAAAGAAGTCGGTTTTGCTGTTTTAGTTAGAGAAAAATTCTTTTTGTGTCATAGTAAAATTTTCTTTAATTTGAGTAAATTTAACTTACCTTTCCTGTTTGACTAGAAATACACACCCAAACTTTAAGATTTTATTTTCATTGTGTTAACAAGTATGCATAAATTTCCTCCCACGTCCCATCTATGCTCAACTCCGTGTTGGTTCATGATAATATACAATACCTACCTTATAAAATCACTAGTTTTATACTGACCTTGTTAGGGAGACTTTAAACTGTTATTAAAATGATGTAAGTGTTGATATTATGTCTTATTAAGCTGCTTCCACCTCCTTGCCTGCTGAGACGCAACGTCTTCCTCGCTCTCTGTTTGCTTACATTTTTTCTTACTTTTTACCTTTTTATCTCTCAGCCAAAGTGACAGAACATCAGACAAAACCAATTTTTTTAAGGATTCTCTAGCTGGACTTCCTTAACATTTTTAAACATTCTTATGTATTTTGATCACACCGGAGAGGACACGTCAGCAAAAAATGCCTCCCATCACTCCACAGGATTTGGACAAGCTTCTACATAGGATGGCTGTCTTGGAAATGAAGATCAACCGACTGGAAGTGAATGCAGAAATAAATCTTGGTTATGGAAATGATACAACACTTCCAGTGTGGACCCTGCCTGTGTCTCAAAACACTAAGATAACCCCACCGCTGGTTTTAAACAGCAACACTTCAGAACAACAACTACCCAACGGAACCTAGAAACAAGATGCTGATTCTAATGAAAATAACCAAACTGGTAGCTTCTGCTGGGAATCACAAGGAGCAAACCCAAATAACAAAAAATCCAACCCTGAACTCAAAAGGACAGGATGAATGCCATATTTAGATGACAAAACTTGGCCAAGACTTTAGAGAAACATGTCTTCCACCCCAAGTATCAACAGGGGCAAAAAGCTCCCAAAACAAAAGATAAGGAAGGACTCTCTGAGATTACTGAGAATATGGGGATTCCACTAAAAAATAGTTTTGCTGCCCTGCAGATGGGCCTTGAAGAGAACAGCCCATTCGCAGACAACAGAATAAGGTACAACAACATCCATCTCTCTCCAAAACAGCCTCATAACAAAATAGCTAGTAAGCCAAGAAGATTAATAGTAACTGACAATGCTGTGAATGACATTACATGCTTCTGCAGAAAGCACACACAGAGACAATGAATGCTGACTGTGCAATGCTTTCAGAAAACTCAAAGAGGATCACAAAGATCACAGAACTACATCCAACCTTGAAGAACTTAGTTATTCACATCGGACCACTGAATGATGTTACTAAGAGGAAGTCAGAAATATAAAAAAGAAACTATGTGATTAGTCTGCTTAACACTGCAGAACAGACACATTTTAAAGTTATCATTAGTGGCCCTGTCGTGCCACCTTCAGCTGGAGATGAAGTCTTCAGCAAAGTTTCCTACCTGAATAAATGGATCAAACGAGCCTGCTCTGCAAAATCGATTGGGTTTATTGATGACTTTAATATCTTCTGGGAAAAGAGACACCTCTTCAAGAGAGATGGATTTTACCTGAATAGATCCGGTGCAAAGCCTTTGGCTTCAAATATTTTCCACTACATAAGTAAAGTACATGATTTGAAAGAAAACCAGATGAAGGTCTCCATGAGGATGAACAGCATTGTGCTGAGTGATGATAAACATAACTCTGCTGAGGCCTTGGAATGGGAACAAGAACTGAATGAAGGAATAATACAGACAGCCCAAATGGTGGATTAGATAATGTGCTAATATAAGTTACATAAGCCGTTGCTTTGGAGCCTAGTATCTAATCCTAAAACACCAACAAACAGGCATTTCCCCTCCAACTGGACCTCCACAAGCCCTCCCCAGCAAAATCTTCTCTTCACCTACAAAACTTGGATTTCCTCACCTGCTCTTCTCAGTCAAGGACTAACTGAGAGTCCTACATCTCCCCCAACGTCAGCTCTGTCTCCTCCACATCCACATGTAAAGAAAGATAGCAATGTTGGCAATCAGGACCTTCAAATCACTTTCTTTTTTAATGATTTCAATGAACCTTTATTTGTGATATGTATTGAACAGGACTATTTAATTATTGTGGGGGTCTTTAATGTAAATGTTGACAACTTTGAACACAGAGGTGCAAACAAAGTGTGTGATATTCCTAAAAGTTTTGGTTTGACTCAACATGATAAACAGCCAACACACAATCAAGGACATATTTTGGACTTAGTCATCAGCAAAGGTCTAAATATTTAAAATGTTTGTGTAAATGATGTTGCCCTATCAGACTATTTTTCTGTATACGTTATGTTATAAGAAAGTGTGTGATGAACAGTACACTTAATAGCTTTATCCAGGCTTACCTTTCTGCTTCCACTTTACCTTATTACTCAGTAGAATAGCTGGTTGATAACTTCCACTGTAAAGCAATAGACATTATTGATTCCACTGATCCAGTTTAAGTTAAAGTTGACTCTGGGAAAATGAAATCTCCATGGGAAATGCTCCACCAGTATGAAAAAGAAGGCATGCCGAACAAAGGTGGCAAAGGAATGGACTCCAGGTTCACTATGAAATCTTTAAAGGAAAACTTCTCAGATGTAGTTTACAACTAAAAGAGGCAGGAGAATATTTTTCCTCTGAGATGATCAACAAACTTGTCAGCATGTCTCAATCCTGCCTAATAAACTGCAAAAGCTTAGAAGAAACTATTCAGCAGCTAAGCTCCTCTTCCTGCTGTCTTGATGTTTTACCAACTGGTTTTATTAAAAATATTTTGTCTGCTTTGGAGTCCAATTTGATTCAAAACATTAACACATCTGTCTTGTGAGGTGTTTTTCCCCAGACCAAAAAATAGTAATTATCAAACTAAACTTGGACAAAATGGTCTTGCAGAATTACAGGCCCATCTCAAACCTTCCCTTGATCAAGATAATTGAAAAAGTTGTGTTTCAACAGTTAAATGCCTTCTTAACAATAACAAGCTGTTTTGATGTCTTGCAGTCAGGTTTCTGTGCCAGGTACTTTACAGAACTGCCCCGATTAAGGTGTTCAGTGACATTCATATAAATTCAGACTCTGGAAGAAACACAGTGATGGTACTATTGGACTTCAGTGCAATGTTTGATACTGTTGACCACTCAATTTTATTAGAGAAAAAATGGGTACGCCTTTCTCGTACAGCACCAGACTGATTTGAATCTTACCCAAAGGACAGGGACTTCTAATGTCAGTAGGGAACTTTAAATCAGAGACCAGGAAAATCCCATGCAGGTTCCTCAAGGATCCATTCTGGGACCCCTCCTAATTAACATCTACATGCTCCCCTTAGCTCAGATAATAGCAAACAACAACATCAGTTATCATAACTATGCAGACGAAACAGCTTTACATATGTCCCCAGGTGACTATGAACCCATCAGAGCATTGGCAAGATGCTAAGAACAGATTAGTATGTGGATGTGCCATAATTTCCTTTAATTGAATGAATACAAAACTAAGGTAACAGTTTTTGGACCAAAGGAAGAGCGATCCAGAGTTAGTTCACAGCTTCAGCTACTACAACTAGAAACCACTGTTTATGGCTGAAATCTTGGTGCCATGATGGACTCAGACCTGAACCTTCAAAGGCTCATAAAGGCAGTTACTACGTCAGCCTTTTATAACATAAACAACATTTCCAGAATTAAAGGACTAATGCTCAAACAGGATTTAGAAAAACCCCTTATCTTTAGTAGAACTGATTACCACAACAGTGTCTTCATAGGTTTGCCTAAAAAGTCCATTGCTGCCTGTGTTCTCACAATAACTATATAGGTAGAGCACATCAGCCCTGTTCTGAAGTCCTCCCACTGGATCCCTGTAGCTCAGAGAATAGACTTTCAAATCCTTTTTGTAGTCAATAATCACTGAATGGATCAGCACCTCAGTACATAACAGATTTGTTGTCAGTGGATCAACATCCCAGAACCACTCATGTCTTATATTTCCAGCTACTTTGTCCACCCAGAACCAGAACCACACACGGAGAAGCAGCATTTAGTTCCTCTGCTTCACTTATTTGGAACAAACTCCCAGAAGACTGCAAACTTGCTGAAAGCCTGAGTTGAAGTCACAGTTAAAAACCCATTAGTTTAGAGCCGCCTTTGACTGTTGGAGTTAAACTGGTAACTGAGGGATTAGTTTAAGATTCTGATCCAACTGTTTTATTTGCTTTACGCATGTTTTTAATGTTTTTTTGGTTTTACTCTGCTTTTATTTTGTTCAATTCTATTGTCGCTTTCATGTTTGAATTGTCAATGTTCTGAATTGTGCCTTACAAATAAACTTGCCTTGGCTTGAAAATAACTTTTTTTTAGAATTCATATAGGAAAAACCCCATGCAGCTCTCCTGTTCCCTCTCAGCCCTGTTGATGCTGCTTTGCTCATACTGACTGGTTTTAGCTTTGACGTGGGGCTTTGCTCAGCTGTGTTGTTATTAAATCTGGGTCTAAAATAGTACCCAGGTTTCTGACAGCCTCTCAGGCATTCTGTAGACAGTAATGTCAAATTTTCTGTTTTCCTGTTTTGACAAATCGTTCTCACATCACACAAACAATCTTGAGCCTGAGCATGACGACATTTTCCCATGAATAATTAAATGCATAAACCAAAACACCGTCAAAAAAGAGCTATTTTAAAACAGACCAAGGTGAACCCTGGTGCAAAAGGTTCACCAGAGTCTCTGTGGAGCCTCTCATTCTAAATATGCTTCTACAGTAATCTGTGCACGGCAGAAAGTGTTGCCCAAGTGACTGATATTTCTGTTGGTGTAGGATAAATGGAATCATGAATGCCACTCTTACTGGCTGCTTTGACATGTGCTTTACAACAACATGATGAACAGTCCACATTAGCCGGCTTTCTTAAAAGGCCTCACTGGAAGAATCCATCGGCTCCAGGAGAGAAATCATTAGTCTAAAACAAAAAGTCCTGTTGAGTGTATGACTGGAATGATGCTTTAAAATAGACAACCTTTATTTAGTTTTTACTAAAAAAATACCTCTGCTGCTACTAAAAATACTGTATTATTTGTACTGCTGCTATCACCTATATTTTCAGAGTGATTATTATTTCTGTTGGTTGTGTTATGTGATCTTAAAGGCCTGTTTATATTTTCTTAAATTTTTACATAATATTAATAAATTTAAAATAGAGAAAACATTGTTTTAGACAGTAATTATGTCATCATGCACATTAATGCTATCATGATATATCAACATTTATTACGTAGATCAATTAATTTGATTTAGTTACAAACTTTGAGCTGCCCTAGGCTGAGTATATTTAAAGTTTTTATGCATTTAATAAATATAGAGAGTTGATATTCTAAGCAAAGTAAATAAAAAGAATTTAAAAACTACAAATGGTTATTTTAAAAAGGAAGTTATTTGATTCTGTTTTATTTCCCTTTTATTCTTTTTATTCATAAACTTCTTTGTTGAAAAATTGTTTTGTCTGGTTACCATAAATTGTTTATTAATTAAAAGAAAATAAAATCTTGATAAAAAAAAAAATAGATGGATAATGTGAAGCTTATTTCCAAGTTTTTTTTAATACTGAAGAATTAATTCTTTTATTAATTTCTTTCTAAATGATTTGTCTACAAAAAACTAACTAATGCTTATTTAATGCCTTTGGCTATAAAACAAATTCTTATTTTCTACAGAACATAATTAATTAATTGACACAAGTTAATTCTCAAATCAATCATACCACTGGTAGATTCAAATTTAAAATAAATTCTTTTCTAACAAGAATTCAATTCAGTTCATTTATATAGTGCCAATTCCCAAGGCATTTTACCTAAGACATTATCACTGAAAAGATTACCAAATAATCCAAGAGTACTACCAGTCAAAAAAAACAAAAAATACATCAGCTCTTATTTACTATTTAATAACAGTTATTATACTTTTACCCTTTTGATAAGCGGTGAGAACAATCTTTATTAATATTGCAGCGATGAACAACCATGCGTAAAATTCTGGTCTACCAGCTAAGCAAAAGAAAAAAAAATGTAAACACATTTTTAGCAGGCAAAAAGCCAGAATTAAATGAAACAGGACAAAATTAAATGTAAAGAGAAACATTTATAAACTAGGAGGAGGTGTTTTTGGGCAGAAAGACAGACTAATAAACATGTTAAAGGCATTAAACCACTTCTAATTCAAACTTACATCATTTCATGTAGTTTAGTCTTTAACTGAGTTGTTAGTTTAATGTTGATTCAGAGTAAATAACTCATTACATAGAGACTGACAAAACATCCGTTGTTGTCCCATGAAATGGTTTTATGGCTCTGAAGTGAAATCCACGATGAAACAAATTCTCATCTCCTTTTGTCAAATAAAAGCATTTTATTTGTCTTGCCTCCAGTCCTTATAAACAAAAGCAATCCAGAAGAAAACAAAACAGAACAATAAATCTTTGTGTGGCAGAACTGAAATCTGGTGTTTGTTGGGAATGGCAGAGGGATTTTGGAGAAATGTAAACATTGAAAAGAGGACGGACACAGATCTATTAAATACACGTGAATGTTGTTTCTAATTTTATTTTAAATTTTAAATAAATTTAAATAAAAATCTAAAAATCTCTCTGTTGCTGAGACACAATCTGTTTTCTATACATTTAGTGGCCAGATGTTTTCTTCTAAGCCTTTCAAATGTGGAAAAAGAGAAAGTAGATCAAGCTGTCATTAAAGTGGTAACACCTTTTAAATTTCCTAAAATATACTCACCTGTTTCTAATATAATTCAATATAAAGAATCATTTCCTTCTGATAAATTTACACACATATTGCAGTGTCTTATTTTTCCTCACACTGAATATAAAATCTGTTCTTCTAGCTCTTGTCTTTCTTTCTCAAACATTTACACTTTAACACCTTGTTTCATAGGCAGGTGCTTTGAAGCTAATTGGATTGTCTACCCATGCTACATCAAATACTTGTGTCCTTTACTAAACAGGCTTCCTTCTAACTGAATAACTCCCGAAACTGATCTGCTTTTCCTCAGTAAAGTTAGATATGACTTGATTCCTGGTCACAAAGAACCATTTTCAATGTTTCCCCCTATTGACGTGAAGATGCAAGCTGCTACTCATGCTCGCTAATAGGAATTGCTGCAGAGTTATCAACAGAAAGCAGTTGGCTATCAACATGCTAATGCTGAGGGAGTTAATGCGTGATGCAGTTAGTTTAGATAGAAAAGATTTTTGATCATTTGAATATTACCATGAAAAGCTGTCTTTATGTTTGGTCTGAATGAGCTATTTATATCCTTAAAAACATTAGTCGAGTTTTAGCAAAGTACATTGAGATTAATTTTGCTGCAAGTTTAACAGAGGTTCTCTTTGTTTTGTTATTCCTTGGTACCAGAGCAAAACAGGAAGTAGAGATTTTATGTTTTCATTCTCTGTGTTGATTCTTTAGTCTTGTTTTAATGCAAAAAAAAAAGCTACACAGTAGAAAACCAAGCAGAGCTACACAAACTCGGAGTCAGAGTCACACAAAATGAAACCATGAGTTATGGCTCAATAAGAAAAGCAGAAAACAACAGAAGCCATAGAAGGAAATATACTTTTCATCTCTCAGTTCTGGATGTTTTTGTCCGTTTTAAAAGTGAACGGTCATCAGCTCATTAAAAGTGCACCAAACAGTTAGTTGTTGTGCATCTTCTCCTCTTCACTGTAACCCATTCGCAGGTCAATTAACATGAAAAGGAATTTTATGCGCTGGTCAAAAGTGACTTTCATTGGCGCCTCTCTGTCGTGCTCCACCAAACTATGCACTTACCAAAAGCCCACTGGTAAAGAGACTCATATCTCCCCAACTTCCCCCCTTAATTGGCTGATCAATTATTAACACACCAATAAACTTGCTGAATAAGTAATGGCGTTAAGGCTTATGCGGCGTTTCAGGCCAACAGCCCAGACATTTGGGCAAATATTTGTTGTTGATCTCTTTGAGACAGGGTTGTTTATCGTCTGAAACTTTCAGGTCATTAAAATTTTCATTTTGTCACTTGACTTAGAAGAGGGAACAATGTTATTGAATTAGATTGTGGTTTGTTGTCACAGGTCAGAAACAGCAGTGATAGAACATCCTACATGGAGGCAAAACAATTGTTCTTAGCTGTTTTTACCAAATGTTTCTGAACAAAATCAATATTCAATGTTTGGTCAATGCTTAACCAGAAAAGACAATGCAATATGTGCCTTTTTAAAATGATATTTAAACTGTTCTTTTGGCTAGATGTATTAGTCTGTTGGTAAAACCATGAAAAACACAATTATTTATACCGCTGACAGTTTCTGAATAAGTTTTATTCAACCAAGAAGTTGGGTTCTAATTCAAGATGACAAAAGAGCCATGAGTCGGTAAAAAGGGGCCACTGATTTTAAAAAAGAAAACAAAAAGTTTCTTCTAATGGGAATCAAATAATAAAAATGATCCTTATTATTTTTAGTGTTCAACAGAGCGGCCTTCTGGTTCAGATCTCCTCCGCAGTGGATGCAGCATAATTCAATTCTAAAAAAAAACATGTTGCAAATTGTTTTCACTGTGAATGGGGATCTTATAAAAAAGGATGCCAAGAGTATTCTCAAGGAATAGATTAGAAAATATTCAAAAATATTGTAAACAGAATTAAAACCAACTATCAGTAGATATTCATTTGCTTTAAATCTAAGGCAACTCTTCAAATTGTCCAAAAATGTCTCCATTTATTTCACCTCATTAACCACAACAGGAGCTTTTTTACCACTTGGTTCTGTAATAAAGAAGCAGGAAAGATGTTTTACACAGACTCAGAGACATTTTGCACAACAGACCCAAGTCTATGTTTAGCTCTAGTTCAACAAAATCTCCATATAATTGATGCTCATCCATCAGCTGACTTTAATGTCATTACAGCATTCAAACAAGTCTTATAATACCTGACAGGCTTTTACTCCTTCCTGCTGCTGTTTCTGTGCATTCAGATTCAGCAATAAAACCCCGGTCTGTAAGGAATCAATGTTTTAGCCTTCTGTAAGCAGGTACTCTGGCTTAGAGAGGAATATATATCTTTCAGGGCTCAGATCAACCTTGGCTTAATTTTTTAATTGCAAATCTTGTTTTGACGTTAATTTAAGATAAAACAAACATGTTGAGAAAATGAAACTTACTCTTTTACGCACTTTACTACATATATTGCGGTCCTTTTCTCTTCTTTTTTCTTATTAATTGGAAGGTAGTGCCTGCGATGGCAGCATGGCCTCAGACACTGCATCTCAACGTGCATCATGTCTTTGTTCCTGGACAGGCGTCCCGAAACTCAATGACGCACACACACACACACACACACACATATATATATATATACTTCATTCATTCCTTCATTGGTAATATATGGTGTAGGATATAGTAGGGGTGGATACATGGATGGTTGGACAGACAGACAGACAGAGAGAGAGAAAGATAGATAGATAGATAGATAGATAGATAGATAGATAGATAGATAGATAGATAGATAGATAGATAGATAGATA
>JAUZNJ010080909.1:0-24024 GCA_034780135.1 Jordanella pulchra | reverse complement strand
GTGACAAACAAGTATGTGTTCCGATCACTCTATCACAGAAAAATAAGACTTGTAGAACTTATTGGAAACTCAAGACGCCCATGACATTATGTTTTTTACAAGTGAATGTAAACTTTTGACCACAACTGTAAATCTGTAAAATTGAAAAATTGTTGGCAAGTAAAGACTCACCTACTTTTAAGTAGTATATAGGAAGGTCTTATTAAGTAAAATGAAACTAACATAATTTTAGGACTTTATTTGAAGCAGATCATTTTAAAAAGATAATAACCTAAGAAACACTGATCCACAAAAGAGGAATAGAAAGCAATACAAAAAGTCAGAGGTCGAGACAGTTTATCTGAAAAACACAGTAAACTTTGCAAAATATTGTGAACCTGCAGTGTGGAGCTATTTTACCTGTGTGTGGATAGTGGAAACAGCCACTAGCTCCACATTAAACACACCTCGATGGTTGTCTACCCACTTCATTCCTGGGAGAGGGACCTGAAATGGGACAGAAACAAATTGGGCTTGCTTTGACAAGGGGAAGAAAAAAACCCAAAACAAACGTAAAAAAGGGTGAAGGCACGAAATTTGATCTTTCTATAAGGATAATACTTAATCTGAAGCCCAATCTGAAGGCGCAAAACAGGAAAATAAACTGCACTAAATCAAACCTTTACGATTTACCTTTTAAAAGACATTTTAACATATATCGGTTTGTTTTAATACCTCTTTTAAACTTTTTTTGTTAAGATTGACATATATTCACAAAAACCTCTTAGAGTAGTCTTGAAATATTGTCAATTAAAGAGGTTCAACTGTGACCTTTAAAAAGAAGTTGCATAACATTTCCTTTAACATCAGGCTAAATGCTATTCAGTCTAACAGCTAAGGATAAACATCTGACTGGCTTCAGCATGTTTATATGTAAAACAATAGCACACTGTAACAGCAGTGCTTACATCTGGAGAGAGAACAGAGTACGACTGCGGTGGTTTCTCAAGAGACACAGGCAGGCAAAAGTGTCCTGTTCTCAGACGACCATTCTGTAACATTGGGATCCACTGGAGAAGGAAAATAAACACAGTTTGGATCATTACAAGTGATGGAAGACAGGTCCAAATACAATCTGTATCACTTAAAGAACACGATGGTGGTTTGACCTACCGTGTACCCCACAGGGGTCTCCAGTGGTGTGTTCTGCTTCTGCTGGCAGCTAACATGGTAAAACGTGAAGAGAATGTGGTGGTGGTCCGACAGCGAAGCAGGCAACTTGATCTTTATCTCATCATGGAAGTCAGGGGATCTACAGCCATACATGACAAAACTTTAAAGGTACGTAACAAGCCTTAAAAAAATCAGTTACAGATCAATGTGATGTTTAGCAAATTGGTGAATTGGAAATAAAAACACTAGCACAACCCACCTGTCAGAAATAGAGCTAAATGTGAAGCCCTGCTCTTCCTTTGGTCTTTCATGCTCAGCTCTGAGTAATAGCCAACGATTATGTCTCTTCAGGCTGCACTTTTACCATGCATTACCTCTATTATTTAAAATCAAATAGAGATAACGCTCTAAAACCTCAAAAATGATCAAAAGAATTCAAATGATTTCAAATCACTAAATATTTAGGTCAGTCTCTTCATCGTCTTTATATTCTCCCAACTTATAAACTTAGAACATTTTACACAAAATGTGTACAAACATTACTGATTTCTTATTATATATCCATATTCAGATGACACAGTATTTATCATTTATGTCACATCTAAATATTATTTAAGGTGACAAAACCCTTGAATATTGTAATTTAACAAAACAAGAAAGTTCCAGTTATTGTCTTTGCTATAATGTCCACAGAGGGTACTTGTGTTTTTTAACAAATATCTTGCTATATAACGGCTAAAAGCTCCTTATTAATTCATAATGAAATTCTTATCATAAAGGCTCATTTTTATTTTCTACTCTTTATTATAGGGATTTTGATATGAACGCAACAGTTACTGTTTGTTCCAATTGTTTACAAACAGACTGATTATCATCATTAATTCACAGGAACATATCAGCTGACTACAATATATGATGAATATAAGAGTGATCCTCCTTGCTATCAAAGCACAAGCTTTGAAAAAAAAGAAAAAAGAATGCAAACTTTAAAAAAAATGCTCAACATTGGTTGAGAAACTAGCTAAAGAACTAGTCCTGTCATTTATAGCCCAGTCATTTTACATAAGAAGTCAAAATTAACCTCAGATGGATTCTTTGAGGTCCCACAAGAGGAAACTTTCTGTGCGCCCAAGGTCAGAAACAACGAACAACTACAACAAGCACGAAAAAGGAAATGCCAAAAACTATTTAAAAGAGGTCATAGCTGGGCTCCCATTTCTCACGAACTTCCTCTCAAGTTCAGAAACAAAAGAGGATAATTTGTAGTGACAAGATTTTTCATTTGCTTGGAAGGAAACTAGATTAGTGGGCAAAGTTAACTGTAAAGATTTCAAAATATTCTTTTAAAAAGAACTGTAAACCTAAACTGATTTGTTGTTTTGTTAGTTTAGCTTTTAAACTGAAGCCATAGAAGTTTATAAAAGATTTAACAAATCAAAAATAAGCTCATTAAAACATTTTAAATATGTGGTGCGATGAAAAATAAAATCCTCTTGATCAGATTGTCTTTAAGAAGCTCATGTTTTGATTAAATGACTTTAAAGGTAAATGGAAATCTTATGAATCTTAGTCTGACACACTCACCTGTTATGGTACACAACAGCAGTGTAGGCATCTTTATAGAAATCTGCACAACTTGACTTCCCAAATATGACCTAAAGGATGACAACCAATACCGTTACAAGTGCATGCATAAAACTTATGAATTTTCCTTAAAAAGGAAAAGTTTGCAACTAAAGAACACCTCATTTACTGATATAAATAAACATCAAGACTGGAAATACTAAAAGTAAAATAATAATAAAAGTAATAAATAACAGAAAAAAAATCTAACGGCTAACTTGACTGGCATCATTATCATATTAGCTAGTGTCTTACAGGCATTGCATTGCTTGGGTCCTCTCCATTCATAAATTGCACTTTAACTGTGATGTTGCGAGCAGAGCCCTGGCGGTTGGCAAAGTTGAGGCTCTGAGGGTTTACATACAGCAGATTCCTGAAAGAAAAGAAATCAGCCCATCAGAACATAATTCACAAAGTTCTCAAGGGTCATAATAAGACAGCTGACAAAATACCTTCCGAGGACAAAAGTATTAGATCATATCTTTGTTTTTTTTTTTTAGAGTGACATCAAATTCAACATGTTATTTAAATGTCTACATCTGAGAACAAAACGATGAAGACAAACAAAATATAGCCGTCAATCACAAAGGTAATTTTCTTCCAAAAAATGACATCAGCCCATGTGCAAGTACAGTACTCTCAAGTAAAGCTGGTATTTTTAGGTAGCCTGTCCAAACAGGCTGACTTACACGGGGCGTTATTCAGTCTCTGATCTGAAACAGTCATGCTCTGATTGGTTAATTAAAACATCAATGTTTGGTAGCAGAGTAATCCTCAGGAATACTAGCAAGTATCTACATTTCAATAAAACGGTCTAAAATATTAAAGCAGAGTTTGTGTATTTTTCACTAACTGCTCCTTTCCTTGAACACCTGGCAGCTTGACAAAAAAAAAACAAAACAAAAAAAAGAACAAAACAGAGAAACTTGTAGAACATTTAAAATATTTTTTTATTTAAATGCCAGAACAATTAAAGCTGCAGTTGTGTCATAAAGGCTGATTATAACTCAGTGGGGGAGAAGGAGTGGCCCCCATTATAGGAAACGTAAAGCGACTTGGGGTTTGTTAGCTAACCACAATGACGTAGCAATCCCAGGGGGTCGACCCACAGAGACAACAGCTGGAACCACAGCCTCATAATGAGTGTGGGAATCTGTCTCATGATCTGAATTTTACTGATTCTTCTCTAACTTTCTTTTTTCTGGTATCAGAGCAACTGTCATTGCTGCTTTGAAGTAGGTTGTTGAACTCAAACTGCACAATAATTTCACTGTGTCAAAGTTAAAATATCAATGAACACAAATAGAATCGACTATGATTGGTCCACTCATCTCTTCAGATTCAGCTGGAGTTAATAAGTACACATAGGAAAGTAAACCTTGCCTTGCTAGTATTTTTTCATGAAAAAAATAGAGCACAAGTATGTGAAATCTATGCCAGCTCCAGACATCAAGTCTCAGCTAGGTCTGCTTAAATCTAATTGTTCAAGTTGTTTGACTAATTTCTATAGAACAGTGGAAAATAACAGACAGCTGAAACAGATGTAAGCTGATGAAACAGATTCCTGTCACATTTATTGAGCTTTTGGTGGAATTTCACTCCTGCTCTGCTTGCATGATATAAAGATTTTAATCAATTCTTTATTAACGGCAGCTAAGGATATCCAGCCTGAAAAACAGAAATAGCATAAGAGCTGATCAGGATGCCTATGTGGGAATGTAAGATGTAATGTTACTGCCAGGCTACTCAAAGATGAAGCACTGCCCTGTGCCCCAAGCAGAGGGGCAGGGATCAGCAATATATCTGACCGTGGATCTAAAAAGCTTGATGACATAAAGGGACCAAACACTTGGAGAGCAGCTTTGTCTGCAGTTATAGCTTCTCTCCAGCTATTTGCTTAACATTTCCTGCTATTTAGCTGCACCAAACTGCCCATAGCAAACTTTGAGTGTACAATGATTACTGAAATGGATGATACCACTCCATCAGAGGATGACATGAGTGCTTAAAAAAGACAACAACAAAAAAAGAAAATGATATCCATTTTCAGACCTACTTGCATGATAGGCCACTAAGGAATGAGCAACCACAATCTATATATACATACATGTAGTTCACACCTGTTAACCCTTTAATTATGACAAAAACACATATGCTATGTTTCGATATATATATATATATATATATAAAATTATGTGATCTAATGACACCCCATATAAGGTGTTCTTCAGAGCAGAGATTTGACCCGACTCTGAAAAGTCACAAACTGTGAGATATCTTGCCGAGGGATGCAGCAGTTATGAATTTACCGAACTTTAGAAGCCTGATCACCAAACACCAACAGGGTAGTAAGACGGGTGTTAAAAAAAAAGGTTTAAAATACTTGGCCATGAATTAAGGAAAATCAAATGAGAGGCTGCCAAGATACCATTTACCTCCAGTTTTTCCATATTCCAGAGCTGCAACATTACTGGAGGATCAAAAACCAGAAGGTGTGTGATACTGGGGGACATGGCCGAGGTAAAGAAGGCTGAAAAACAACCACCATGGACTGATGAAATGAGATGAACTCTCGATGGTCCAGATGGACCCCAGGCTGGATCGGTGATGGGCAGAGAGCTCCACTCCCACTCAGACACCAGCAAGGTGGAGGTGGGTTACTGGTATGGGCTGGTATCATTAAAGAGGAACTTGTGGGACCTTTTCAGGTTGAGGATGAAGTTCAACTTCCAGACCTACTGCCAGTTTTTGGAAGACACCTTCTGCAAGCAGCAGTACAGGAAGAAGTCAGTATCGTTCAAGAAAATCGTTCAAGGATTTTGATTTAGGACAATGATCCATCACATGATTTATGACAGCAATGTTTATTTCTACATTCTGTTGTTACGTATATTGGTTTGGTAAATGGTAAATGGCCTGTACTTATATAGTGCTTTTTCAAGTCATGAGAGTTCACCAAAGTGCTTTATACTACATTCAGCCATTCACACACTGATGGTAGCAAGCTACATTGTAGCCACAGCTGCCCTGGGGCTCACGGACAGAAGCGGTTTACCGCGTGAAAATTAAAAAGTAAGATTGATATATATTGAGTTTTTATGAAGTTACCTAATAATTTTGCACAGTGATAGATACCTGCACAAATATATCCTCCTAAGAGACAAATTAAAAAAAAAAAACTGTCCAACTTTCAAACTGATCAAGAACATAGAGAACATAGTTGTTCAATAATAAAAAGATTCCTCTCAAACACGACTTGCCTAATATTTCTGCACATACCGTACATTCTGCACATTCATGTGTTTTCCAGTGCAACGAAAATAAAGGTATATCTGGCAATATAACCACAGACATGACTAAACCCATTCCAAACTTTTCACACTAATTAAATCGCAAGGACACAGATGTAGATTCCCTCGCCCCAAAATAAAAATAAAAAACCCAAGGAGAGGAGCAGCAGCAGAGATAGGTAGGTAGTCTGGAAGGGCTGATTCAGCACAACATTAAATCAGACCAAGGAGAATTAATTACAAACAACGTTATCAATCTGAGCAAAGTGTGTGCAGAGTTCTACTGCTTGGGATTGATTAGGCCGACAATCCATCAAAAACACAGATAGCCATTGTTGGTTTTCTGCTGATCAGCTATAGTGCCGCATCACAGATGGAGAGCAGGGTAGGGTGTGGTGCACAGAGGGGATTGGGGTTAAACGGTTAGTAGAGAGGGGGCCACATGTCATTTGCACACTACTGTGATTTGTTTGTTTGGGAGAGGGAGGGTTCGAGGGGGATTTAGGAGGAGGTGGGAGACAAAGCTAAAAGCATAGTAGGGCTTAATGATCAGCTAATCCCTCCCCAACCTGCCTCTACTGCGAGTATATAATAGTGTAGTCTGCTGCTCTCTAATCATTTTAACAGTAAAGGAGACAGCGAGAAAAGAATAGTGTTAAAAAGAGTGCACGGTAAAAGTGAAAGCAACTTTAGAACAGCTGCGACACTGAAGGATCCGAGGACAAAAAACATGATGAAGCTGTTTTGCCTGTTGCTGCTGTTAGCTGGTTCTATTGCTGCAGTCCATCTGGACAGAAGAGAGCCCCCCACGCTGCCCTCCGAGGTTCTCACCACAGAGGTTAACCCAACAGAAGCAAAGTCCCGCTTCGCCATGCTGGATGATGTTCGTCTTTTGGCAAACGGTCTCCTCCAACTCGGCCAGAGTTTGCGGGAATTTGTCCACAAGACAAAAGCCCAAATCAATGACATCTTTCAAAAGCTGAACATTTTCGACCGCTCCTTTTACCAGCTATCGGTGGTCACCTCAGAAATCAAAGAAGAAGAGGAACAACTCAAGAAGACCACCACTATCTTGAAAGCCAACAATGAGGAGATTAGAAACTTATCTTTGGAAATCAACACTAAGATCAACAATATCCTCCAGGAACGCACACAACTGCAGAGCAAAGTGGGCAGCCTGGAGGAGAGGCTGAAGGGATTGTCGCAGAGCATGATCCCTCCAGACCAGCTCAGCGAAATCATAACCCTAAAGGTGAGTAGAGCAAATAAAAAGCCATGAAATGCAAAATGAAAAACATATTCCTCAAAATAGCTTTACTAAAAATCATGTAATAGACTAATCCTGAAGATTCCCAATAAAACATAATTATTGGATCTAAGAAATGAGCTATTTCTATGAAACGTGGTTGAACAAAACTCAAGTTTGTATTTAATTATTTCAGTTAATAATAGGTCTAATGAAACCACTTGTTCATAGTTTTTTTAGATATAGCATACATTTTTTCATACTATTCTACTGTTTATTTTTTTCTTTATACAATTTGCAATCAATACTAATCAGTTTTTATTTATTGGTACCTAAAATAGAAAATAAAAATTGAAACTTTAGAAAGTGAACACTAAAGAATATTTGAAATTCAATAAACTGAAGAATAATAATGTGAAAATTATGCATGAACCCATTATTTTCCAGGAGGTAATTGAAGCACAAGACAAAACAATTACCAACCTTCTAAAAGCAGTGAAGGAGCAGCATGATCAGCTGGACCATCAGAAAATCAAGATAAAAAATCTGGAGGAAAAGGTAGTTGATGGATACAACAATGATCTATACACACAGTGCATTTTAAAAAACAATCTAAACAAATTCATCAACAAGGCTTTAAAGCATTTACAATTAATATGCTTGTGTTTTCTCTGCAGCTAAGCTTTGATAGCTTTCAGCATACTGTTGAAAAGGCGAGGGACTCAGACCAATTAGTGCCTGACCAGTTTGAATATCTGCAAACAAACTCCACTGGTAAAAAAAAGAAAGATACGCATTTCAAATGAGCTATTATTTATTTATATTATTGTTTTATCCTTTATTTATGTAAAATCTCTCTTTACTTGCAAATGTATTTTTAGACCTTCCTGTGGACTGCAGTGACTTATTTACCAGAGGAGAGACAAAGAGTGGAATCTATGCAATCAAACCAAACCAATCAGAGCCGTTTTATGTTTACTGTGAAATGAGTTCAGGTAAGTAAGTTTTCTGTCTTTGTGTTCTGGTCATTTCACTGAAAGCAATGACTTTTCCAAATGTTCCCTAAACGGTACAAACAGTAAACCCAATAAACATAACAATATAAAGTAGCAATTCTTTGTTTCATTCAACAGATCAGGGTTTCACTGTCATCCAGCACAGGACTGATAGTACACTGGATTTTGACCAAACATGGGAAATGTATGAAAAAGGCTTTGGAGACATGCAGAGTGAGTACTTTAGAAATACATTTCTAAACTTGCTTTCAGAGAAAATACAAGTTTGAACAGCCTTGTCCTTTACGTAGGAAAGGTTGACAGGTTCCAAGGAACCAAAATAAAAATGTAAATCTAATTCTAAAAATGACAGAAAAACTTTAAATTATGATATATTTGAAGCAAATATTGTTCCTTTTTCGGAAGGACTTTAAGAAAAGTGTGTATTTCCTTTATTCTGATAGCCAAGTTTAACTCCTCCCGGCCACTAAGTGGCGCACTCACACTCGCCTGCACTCTTTCTGTACTGTTTGCCAGCTGGTTGTCAGGTCTTCTAGAGCTAAGCAGGTAATTAGCTCACTTGTCCAGTTGGAAAACGGTGACGTCCAAATGGCCTCCAAGCTCCTTTGCTTCAATCAACACTCAAAAGCTTGACAAATGTTAGCACTCGTTTTGCTTCTTTTTAAGTTTTTTGTTTTAAATCGGAGAAAAATAAAACCGAGAAGTATCAATTTAACAGCTTTCTAAAGGAGCTACTAGGACTTGGAAACGCCTGAGCTTTGTCTCAAGTGACTTCAACCCACAATTCCTATTGGTGCAGAATCCTTACACGTCAACATTGGCATCGTAACCAGAAGTTAATATTTATATGTTTTGGACCTGTCAAATTTTCAAAACCATTATTCATATAATAGATTGTGCTTCTGTAAACTTAATATTTTATTCTGAAAACCCAAAATACAATCAATCAGAACTTCCTGCAGAGTCTAAGTCTAATCTGATTTGTTTTGTGGGTTTATTTGTGGCAGCATTTCAAACAGTTTCTGTTTCAGAATAATTAAACAGGATACATTTGTTGACTGCTGTATTCCACAGAGGACTTCTGGCTGGGCCTAAAGAAAATACACACCATCAGCCAACTGGGAGCTTACATCCTCCGAATTGATGTGGAGGACTGGAAGGAGGAAAAACACTGGGCTGAGTACAGCTTTTCACTGGAAGGTCCTTCTGAGGACTATACCCTTCAAGTCAGCCAGGTGGCCGGTGACCTACCTGATGCAATGGCCAACCTGACCGGGTCGAGATTCTCCACAAGAGACAAGAGCAATCACAGCAACTGCAGCTCTGACTGTGCACGCAACTGCACAGGTACCATGCTTCCTTCTAAACTCTAAAAACTATTAAAAGTATCACAAGAATTAACTGCAGAGCTTGTGTTGATGCAAATGCTGTTTCGTGTATTTTTTTCAGGTGGGTGGTGGCTGAGTGGATGCAGTGAAACCAACCTAAATGGAAAGTATTTCTCTTTGAGGGCAAAAGGACGGTCTGTGAGGAGGAAGGGCATTCAGTGGAGGCCTGGAACAGGGCCATTATGTTCCCTCAAGAAGAGCAAAATGAGCTTACGGCCTCTGCTAGCAACACATGATGTAAACTAACCTCACATCCCTCAGATGTTCATATACTTTTACTGTTCTAGGTCTTGACATAAATACCAAGATTTAAATATACAGCAAAGAGCAATAAGATTGCTTTTATATTTACTCAAAATAGAATATTATTGCCTTTGAAACTTTTGCAAGATGATCATCAGTTGGATTTACAGATGTGATGCAATTGGTGCAATCATGACATGTAGGTTGTTAACCTATTGGATCCGATTCACCAAGGACACTAGAACAGTTATTACACAACATCTGCAATCAGTGGACCTATTGATCCACATTGCAGCCTAATTCTGTTCCAGATAGCAGAAGGCTATATTGGGTCGAACACTTCTGAACAAATTATTACTTTAAAACATGGATCAGGAAATCAAAACTCAGATTAACCAAAACATTTGAAGTGTATTTCATTTTTCTGGTGTGAAACTGTATTGCATGTTGTCAGATGTAATAGAGATGTTTTATCACATAATGCATGCAGCTAATTAAATCTAAGCTTGAATAGAAATGTTATTTACAATGCTCACTGGTATTAGTTTTGTTATATGTAGAGTTTGTAGATTTTTTGGTTTTTTTTTTTTACCACCCCAGCCTCTCGTTTCCAACCAGCTTCATAGGCATGGTAAAGTTTCATCAGCCAAACTTTGTTAGTTAGAGCACCAATTATCTTCATCGATGTCTGATCCGTTTTTTTTATTCTGTACAGTATTTAAACCATGTTCACGCTATAATGATTAATGCTGGCATTGTTAGATAACATTTGGTGTTTGTGTCTCCGTTGTTATTGAGTCATATTGACTTATGTCGTTGGTGCAGCAGAAATTTCTGTTTTTTTAAATGTGTGTCGTACTACCACCCAGGCAAAAATCTTTGTATGCCATCCAGTAATACTGTATTTATGAAAAAAGAAATAAATAAAATCAGGTCCTTAAAATACAATAAAAGCCAACATGTTTTTATATTGCATATATATAGTGATAAATCTGCAGACAAAAGTTATATATAGATCAGTGCTTTTCTAAGGACGTTACTGTTTTCTTTCCTATCTGGACGTAGTAAGAGTTCAGTAACTTATGCTTTTATAAAAGGAGGTACCTTTGCAGAGGATCAGCCGTTCTCTGAATAATGCTGACATGACTGCTACTTCTTAATAATCACAGCAAATCAGCAATGATCTTTTTTGGGTTTTTTTTTTTACACATTTCATACATCAACCATTTATTTATATTTTGAAAATGGAAAAAACTGTTTTGTGGGATTTGATGCATGATTTTTTTTCATCCAAAAAAACCCTCTAAATCTATGTGGATCATTGAACTGTGACCGGTCTCCACTGGATGGAGACCTAATTACCAGCAGACCAACAATGTTGCTGGTGGTGGGGCCCTGTGGGCTGCTGCCTGGCAACATTTAGTTTCCTAAGTCACCTTGACAAAAAAAGTCCTTATTTAGGTGAACAACGTGCACGAAGCACACAGATCGAAGCGCAGTCACTATGTGTGTACCTCCACCAAATAACAAGTTTGAAGTAAACAATTACCGTCTGCATTTTCATCCACTTTTAAACCATTTTAAACCAAGAAATTAAACCACATAATTTTCTCTCCTTTAAGATTAACTATTTGGATGAGAGCAGATTTAAATACCCTCCTGAAACTGATGACAAATATAACTAAATAAAAACATTGAGACTATTTTTCTGTACCTGTATGTGGTGTTTGGCACATAGACGTCCCTCGCAGGAAATTCCAGGATTTCTCTGGTGGGGCGTACCCTGCTGTCTGGGTAAGGTTTAACCTGTAGAAGGTCAGGAGTCAGACAATAATGTGGGTTCTCTGGAGCTGGAGAAATGTCCAACTTCAGCTGGGCTGTGATTGTATAAGGTGGGAAAGAAAAAAGGGAATTAAAAAATAAAAGATAAAACATAGCAGTTTTTTTTCTCACCATCATCAAAGAGGTTATCCATTCGAGTGTCATAGGTACCTGTGATGGGCCTAAGCCTCCTCAGCACTGAAGAAGGTCTTCTCATATCAGCCAGAAACTTAAACAAATCTTCATCACTGAGTCTATCCCCTTCCTATTATGAAAAGAAACATATGCATTTAAAAAAAAAACAAAGAAAAAACACCCTGGGACCACACAATGAGAGGGATGGGTTTTATTAGACTATATGAATGTGCACCTGTTTAAAGAAGTTGGTAATGGTAAGTGTTGCCGGCCTAAATCCTGTCAGACTGCAGGATTCATCTCCGCTGGTGGTCCTCTCCAACGAACGCCTTCCCATGATGCTTGAGTTCCTCCGTTCTGACCACGAACCTTTTCGCTCTTTAAACAGTCAACGATATAAATAAAGTAAAAAAATCACATATCTTCTCAACTTTTTTTATTTCTAATCTGCCTGGAAACAAAAACCAGAGAGCAGCTTCAAAGGAATCGTGGCAAGACCAAAGGCTAAACAAACAACTCAAAGTAACACTGCAGGGATCAATACAGGTGCATGCTTTGTTTCTAGGCTTATCATCTTTGTTTTTTCCTGTTTGTGGTTGGAAAAGTGATTAAGATTAAAGGTTTTATGGGTTGGGCGTGTATTGACACGTCCAAGAGGTCCATGCTTCACTGACAGCTACAGGGACACTCTCAGTACCCAGATAAATGCATGCAATATTTTTTCAGTTAAGCTGCAAAATATAAGGTCTTTGTTTCAATAAATGCTAATGTTAAAAGGAAGGTCAGACCTGATAAGCTCATCTCCAACTCTGTGTCTCTCTCCAGGCTGCCGGCACTGTTTACGATGTTCATCAGGTGGATGGCGGTCCAAGCAAAAGGCATCCTGTAGCGGCCCAGACGCTGGCAGAATTGTTCTGACTGACTTCGAAGCTTCTCTAACTTCTCTTTGTTCTATTAAAAAAGGGGATCAAATTAAACTGAGTTGTTATTATTAACTAAAGAAACAGAGATATGTCATTTACAGATATTTTTTTTTCTGTTCTCTAATAGCATCAACATTGAAAAACTTTGCTACAAAATCCATATTATTTAACACACTTTGATCAATTTTTTTACACAACCTGAATAGGCAGATCAGACCTGAATGAAAAATAGAAACCGGTATTTGCTAGAAATATCCTATCTGGCATTTCTCCTATTTATTATTTTAAAAAATGAATTACTGTATATTTTGGTGAAATAGATGCCAGAAAAAAATACCAGAAATAGAAACCTGTTCAAATATGTGGAATATTTAGACTGTATGCCCTCAGACACGTACCTTGGCAGTATCTGATTCCTTGAAGACCATGTAAGGCTCAGCACATTCTCCTATGTCCCCCTGCTGTAGTACCTTTTCAAGCTGTAGATAAAACCAAAGTGATATTAATATATATATATAAGTTAACAAGCAACCAAATTATGTTGTTTTGTTTTTTTTTTCTCCCAACAAAACACATATTTCAATATAAAAGATGTATTTTTGAAGATTGCAATGTGATTTTAGTGTGATGCAGGACTACAATGAAAAAATATCACAAATGGCTTCTGGTGAAATAAACTTGAAACTATTATGATTTAATGAAGGATCATAATCCTAAACTAAACAGGTTAGATCATTTGTTGCCTTTTAGGGCAATCGTGCAAAATGCTGCGTCCCTATTGTTAGTTCTCTGTGGAGCCTAATACAAAAAATAAAATGCATAAAATAATCAATGAACAAATAGAATGAAAATAAATATGATTTTCATTTATACATGTCATTTCTAAAAAAACATTCAATTCAATACTTTATTAATCTTGGAAGGGAGATTCAGTGGCAATGAGAGCATAAATAAACTAAAGCTGAATTCCATGCATATTTTTATAACTTTGCAACTAAAGCAGCTCAAGATTCAACAGACAATAATCCACATTTCTTAACCATTCCTCTTTGCTATTTTTTTTGCAGCAAAAAGTTTTGTTGCTTTTCTACAGCTTTTAGGTCTGGTGACTAAGGTGGCCATGGTAGAAGGTAGACTTGGAGTTTAACAACAAATTTACTTCTTTGGGTTTCTTAGCCTTCAGAAATACCGTCAATTTTAGCTCAACTGGGAAGGATCATAAGACTTTTACTGAAAATCTCCTGACTTTATATTTTCTACAGACCCCATGATGCCGTACAATCGAAGACGATGCCAGCGCCTTTAAAGTCAGACATGGCCCACAGCATCAGAGACTACAGAATATCCAACAGAAGCATGAGATGTTCATCCTTTCTTTTATCCCTGTCTATCCGTTTAGCACTCCAGCTGCTTGTAGTTGTGATGCATTGACTGTTATCCCACTCAAACAGACAGTTTTCAGGTATATAGTGGCCATTAAAGAGCCTTGATGACCCCACAAACGCTGGATTTTTATATCCTCAGAATAAGATCATAACAAACATTTATCCCTAAGATTAAAAACGTCCATCAATTTGTTTACAAACACTACAAACTACATCAGGATGCATGAAAATCAAACAGATAATATGTATTTTTTTCTGTTACATTATAAATTCAAACTACGACCGTGTGGTTACCTGCAGTTTGAAAACCATCTCTGTTTCGATCAAGCTAACATATTACCTCTAACATCCAGTCCTTGGGTGTAAATTGATCTTTGAGGCAAAGTAAAGCTGTTTTCACCTTGATTACTAGGAAGATATCCTGGGAAGGGTAGGTGATGGAGAAAATGGCAGAGCGTGCCAGAGTGGAGATGGCTGCTGTCTGAATGTGTGGACGCAACATTCCTTTCATCTGCTCTGAATTTAAGTCGAAGAAAAAGTTTTCAGAAATCTACAGGAAACAGAAAATAAGACAGTCAGTATAAATTAATTGTATCAGACAAAAATGCATTTACATGGCAACAAAATCACGACAGAAATTGTGAAATGTCCTGATTTCTTGCTCACAGTTGCTGACAAACATGGTCGATTTTTAAGAGAAAGATGAGCCTCCAGAGAATCAATGGAGCCCAGAAGGAAGGAAAGATATATGAGAAAGAGAGCTACATCTCAAGGCCACTGCTACCCTCTAGTGTTTGTTACTGTAGGTGACATAATTTCAGGGTATGATTTCACCACTGTAGGTTCTTCAAACTATAACAGAACACAGCAGAAAATTTTACAGTCCACTCATCAGATTTCTTTTAGCCTCTGAACAATTTTAATGGTTTCCAGAAGTGACCACACAACTCAGGGCCGGGAAAAGAACTGAGGAAAGCATAACAGCTTACCTTTCTCTTTTCCTTGACATCATATAAGGCCAGACTAGCAAATATGGGTTCAATTTCGATCTCAAACCTTCAAAAAGGGGAGAGTGAAAACAAGTGAGTCAGCAAATAGGAGCAGTTAAATACAACTAGAAAAGACGGAAAAAGCTTCTTTACCACTTACTTCAAGGACAAGCACTTGACAAGTAGCCTTTGGCCAAAGTGCTCTTTGGGTACTTCAGGCACACAGTGGCGCTCAATGGGCTCCTCCTGTACGTTCACATAAAAAAGACAGATATCAGGAAATTTAGTGACATTCAGCAGTCATTTGAAGAACAAACACACTAAAAAACAGATTTTACCTTCAATTTTCTTTCTACCTTTTGGGGTAAGGAAAATAGACTAAGAGACTAAAGGTAAAAGTTAGAACCAGAAATCTGCACGTTGTTACCTCATCCAGAGCAGGGTGTAAAGCAAAGAGCTCCCGGTGACGGTTGGCCTTGCGCTGGTCCTCATTGTGTCGATCAATCTCCTCGTTGGGAGCACGGTCCAGGAGGTGTGGGAGCAGAGCATCGGGGAGGGAATTCTTCAAGTCAAAGATGCTGCAGGCCCAGCTGCCACGTGGAGTGTCATCTATAGACATGGATCGCCGCTTCAGATCATCCTAAAAAACAACAATTGGAAATGATTTGCACCGTGACAAACCTCCACATCTACAGGGGGACGATTTCAAATTGCAACATAGCTAATGCTACGTTCACACTGCAGCCTGAAGTGACCTAAATCAGATTTTTTTTGCAGTTTTTCATCCAACCTGAACGTCACTAATACTCAACAGTGGTCACTGTTCTTTGTCTTACAGAGAAACGGGAAGAAAACCAACAATCATGGCAGACGATAATGCAGAGAGCAGTTTTTATTTTTGACTTTCTTAAAAAGATTGTGTTGTTAATGAACTTGCTGAGGTTGGGAGAGAAATTAAAGGCTGCAAGATGGGCTCCAGCACTACCATCCATGTTTACTTCCACCAACGCTGAGCGCGCTCGCTTCTTGTCACATCATTACGTCCTCTACTGCGCATGAGGGACAGCTAAGCTCTATGAATGCAATTCACACATGAGATCACACACAAGTCGCATATATCTGGAAATGTAAACGACCACAGAAAAACAAATGGATTACACATAAACAAACAGAATTGAGCATTAAGTCCTGTAACGTAAACATGGCCTAATTGTCACTTAAAGCCTGGAGCAGATTTAGAGGAAAAAAAGAAGGTAAACATAAAGAACAAACAAATCCAAGGACAGCTTGTAAAATTCATTGCATCTTGGAGCTTCACAGAGCTAAAAGGCAGCTATAAAGCTGTACCTGGTCGTCCTGATAGCTGCCGCTGTCTGGCATCTCATCGGCCTCAAACACTTGTTTGGGTAAACCTCTCTGACGCTCCTTCTGTTTGTCCAGAGTGTTGGGGTTAAAACCTGTGCCGAGTTTATGATATCTAGGAGAGGAAACAGTTGTTCACATATAGAGTAAACCTTCACCATATATTAAGAATAAACAGGTCTAATGAGGTGATAAGGGGAAGTCTTACTTCCTATTAACAATGGCCCAGTCTTCTGTGTATGATCTGACACAGTCTCTGACATGAGTGTCAGTGTCCCTGCAAACAGACCGAAGCACTATTTCAGTATCAGAGTTAAATATTTAACGCATAAACCCCAAACAAATATACAGAAGCGAGAAACTTTTATGGCACATCAATCTAAACTAAGCATTTACACTAATGAATTTCCATAGAAAGTAGAGTAACATCACAGACCGCGTGCAATATCTCAATCACAAAAGACTGATAATGTCTTTGAAACGCCAAGTGCATTCAAGCACTGCATGATAAAATGTTTCCCCATTCAAACCTTCACTGATCTTTCTCTATACATTTAATGTGGGTTTGAGTAATGCTAAAGCTAACAGAGAAGTGGTAACAACCCGAGGATGAAAGACAAATAGTGCAGTGAAAAAAACTGAGTAATAAGCATAACACAGATATCATCGCAAAAAACTCGCAGGAACTTAAACCTTGACTATTTTTTTAATCTTAAGCACAGAAAGACGGATATTGTTAGTGAGCGTTTGACTGCTAATGTGTTTCTACAGAATCAGTAATTTATCAAAGACAAGGTAAACCTCAGAGTGGCTCAAGGTGGCTGTAATTGAAATCATTTTCAGTAAAGTTTCATAAACAAGTACCAAGCAGAACCTTATAGCAACAGTCATTAAGCTACAATGGTTTGTGAAAGCAAAGCTCTGGGACGTCTATTCCCAGATCCATATTGGCAAAGCAGGACATAAAAAAAGATGTGACGTAGACGTGACGTGCTGCGCTCTCAGTCACCACGCTGCTTTCCTGAGTTTCCACCACAGCAAGAGAACAGGGGCTTCAGTAGGTGAAGATTGATTATATAAGGCCAGCCAAATATTCACCTCAAACTCTTTCACAGATTCCACATAGCTCTTAGTGCATAAAGCTTTTGTCCAGTGAGACGAAAAGGGTGTGATTGGACACTGATCAGTGAAAGAATAAAATGATAAATATTATGGAAGCTTTCAATCAAGAGGAGCTCAGTTCTGACCTGAAAATGCTCCATTTTCTCTCTAAAAAGTTAAAATGCTCCATTTAAAGTAACTTTAATATTCATAATTTTTTACTCAGATGACATTAGGCCTCTAAAGAAGCCATCTTTATCCCACTGCAGCAGTAAAATGTGCTGCTTGTTCTCTTCTCTCATGTGTGCAAAGCAGTGATGTCATTTTTTATTAGTTGTCAAAGCGGGCAATCATCTACATCATTTCTGGAATTTGCACTACGCTTCTTTATTATCCATAAAGTCATTTGTTTTCAGTCAAAATAAGATTTTATGGCTCACAGTCCCATCAGCTGTACTTTAATTATTCATGTAACTTAAAATGAATCAATGCTGGATGAAAATGTTTCTAAGATTAAAGAAGTAAAATGAAAGAGTACTGTAAAATTATTATTTTCATTAATGTCAAAATACAAACTTCCATTCAAGAAGTAAACATTAATAAAGTTACTTTTGCAGTAACAAACCATGTTCAATCAGTTCAGTATAACTCTTTAAAAAATTAAATGCTATCAAATAAAGTCACAAATCAAGAACAACAGAACAACCTCTGCTAAAGATTCTCATCAGCAAATTGTGGCAATTCAGAAAAAAATCTTGAAATGTTATTAAAACAGAAGAACTTGAAATGTCCAATTATGAGATTTCTCCATCGCTTTCATGATCATATTCACCATGAATAAAATGAACATTAACTGCAGATTTGACACCTTATCTTAATACGAGTTACTGAATAGTTTTTTTTTTTACCCTTCTTCTGGGACAGCTGGCACAACGGTGCGACATTCTCTGGGTGTGTAGATGACCTCGATGTCATCAGGGGGAAACTCGATTAGATCTCTGAGGGGACCTGACTCCACGATGGGAGGGTGTGTGATGAGATACTCTTCAAAATCCACCGGCTCTACTGCCTCTGTAAGGGGAACCTGGTGGGTGGAGAGAATGAGCCACAATAGACGAGTTTAGCAGGAAAAAAGCAGCACTTTTACCTTATAGATCAGCCAGCTCCACTCTTATGTCTGGGGTAGGCAAGAGAAAAAGGAGAGAGGAAAACTTTCTGCATGTAACAGGAAGGCTAAAAAGAGTTAATCTAAGGAGTTTAACTTTAACCTCTTTCTATGTGGAAAAATATTCACAGCATCTCAACATTATTGTCAGGTCCCACCTTCTTAGGGAATATATTTTAATAATGTTAGCCAGCCTAAGGCTGCTCATGTAAAACATGTAGTCATTTTCTCTTTTACCATTAAGACTTTTTTTTAATAATTTCTCTCTCACACGCAGAGCACACAATTGCTATTTTAAAGATTACTGCTTATTATTGAAGGTGATGAAGTAGTAATTTAGAAAGTAGCCTTTAAAGGAAATACGAATTGGCTATACATAGTGAATCCAGGTCAAAAATATTACAAGTACATCTAATATAAGCAAACAGATGTTAAATGTTCAACATTAGAGAGAGGGTAAACGTTTCAGAGGCATTCATTTCCCACAAAAATCATGTTTTTATATGCTTAAAGCCAACAGTAACCTGAAGCCCCTTTCACTCTTAGAACCTCACACAGAAATTTACCAGCTCAATACATAATATTATACATGAAATGTTGGCAGTGATGTGTTGCCTAGCAACAGTCCTGCCTCCTGCTACACGTTGTTTTCGTCCACAACAGCAGCATCACCAACAGACGGGCTGGCAACATTTTATCAAGTATTTTATCAAGCAAGAAGCCAAATTTTACAGATGGCTGAAAACTGGTCAAACCTGGAAATGAACAAACTCCTCTCTGTCTGTGCAGAGTGGAAACAGTTCGCCAGCTGTCAGAAAATGTCCAGGACTCGGTTATATAAGACAGGATAACTGCTGCTCTTCAGCACGGAGAAGTACACTGAGGAAAAATGTTATTTATTAATAGGCCTGCGGAGAAAGCACTGTGACCACTGGAGGGGGGGGGTCAGTCTAGTTAACCTCATTTCAGTCCGTCATCAGTCGTTTTTAATCACTCTTTAACAACTGTCGGCCGCGGACAACAAAGCCATTAATAGTTATTACTGTTTAAAAGTTTGAAAGATTTTCCGAGGTTGGCTTGATGAGCTAAAGGTATTTCTCTTCCATTACTGCCACCTGCAGGCGATATAGGGTAAATATCTATTCCACTGCTGGGCTAACTGTGGACAGAGCAGTAATTTACAGGGAATATTTTGCATGTGTGAAAGGCGCCAATTCCTGTTATACCAAGGAATGTGTTCCCACTTAATCACTGGGACTTAAGTGTGAAATGGGCCTAAATGTGAAGTTAAGGTTAGGAGGGGAGCTTTCACTCCACTTTGTTGACCTTCAACAGACAAGCTGTCAGGTTTTAGAGAAAGTAACATCAAAGTTACTGCACCTGTAACAACATTCAAGGGTCCCTCCTTATCATATCTGGTGGATTAAACAATATCACAAGTCGGTTCTTTTATATAATCAAAA
Source organism: Jordanella pulchra (assembly GCA_034780135.1). Lineage (NCBI taxonomy): Eukaryota > Metazoa > Chordata > Actinopteri > Cyprinodontiformes > Cyprinodontidae > Jordanella > Jordanella pulchra. Next base: position 3,722 of record JAUZNJ010080909.1, on the reverse strand, counting down.
ATCTCACAGAAAGAGAAGCAGCTGAAGACAAACTGTGGTGTGCTGCGTGGAAACAGCTTCAGAGTACTCACTGTGTTGCTTGATGTTGTCCCAACATTGAGGTTTTTGAAGAGCTGAGGGGACCCTCCATACTGACCAGCTATCTGCTTCCTGACCTCTGCTGCCACAGTCCTGGAAACAAGAAGAGGGTTAAGATGTATTTATAATGACAAGTTTACTAATTAATATCCAATCCCAGCACAGAGCTGTACTGAATAATATTAGTATGGATGTGTTTTGTTACAACCCTATGCAATATAATTGGTTCATCAGCAGATAAAGGTGGGATTATTGCCATTATAATGGAAATGTGAATGTAACCACGCTGTGAATCAGTCAAAAAGAAAGCTACATACCAACCACACCATGACGCTTATCTGTGCTTCCTTTAAGGCTGTAAAAGGGCTAAAGAGAGCAAAGCCCTTTTTAAAACATTTTCTTGCACCAGTGGTCTTTGTTGACTGTAATCCAACAGGAAATGGACAGACGCAGAATGAGGAAGAAATGCTGCAAAGGTTCCATGTTCAACAATTCAAGCCCAGACAGCTGAGTCCAGGATTAGTAACCTTCACAAAAGGGACGCCTACTCTCTTTCTACACCTTCCTCTAGCTAATCACATTTGGAAACAACTCAAAGACTGAACAGAGTACAGGAACACACCTCCATTTGATCTCTTCTTGGCTTTCAAACTGTCATACAGCTGTGCTGGTTCAACAAATCCTGACAGTCTAGAAAATCTTCCTGTTAAGGTAAGACGTCTACATTCCCCCAAACTAAACAAAGACACTGCTGTTTTAGTCATGCTAACTTTGCCAACTGCACTTCTTGCTAAGATAACAAATGAAACACAGTTTACATAAACTGGAATCGGCGCTGAAGGATGGAGAAACTTCCCAAAAATGTCCTGCTTTGTACAACTTGAACATTTATCAAAGTGATTAGAGTTATTTTCATCCAAAGATATAAAACAATGAAAACTAGTTGTATGTGCTGGATTTATTTTGAAATAGTTTAGGACAAAATCAGTTTATCTAGATTAAATGATGTAAAAAAAAATGAAATGACTTATCCTGATTTGATGAAAATCCAAATAAGAGATTTTCAACATGTTTTGGTTTATTTGTTGCCTTAGCAAAGTTAAAAGCCTTTGGCTGTTAGATTACAGGTCACCAGAGCGGTTTAAGGCTTATATCATAGCCCTCTTTCTTTGAAGATTTCTCTTCTGATTTTTCAGTGTGATGATCCTGCTGCTAAACTGTTCCCTTTAAACCAAAGCAGCCATCAAACCCAACCAATCTTTACCATGAACAAGGTAACACTACAAGCTTCCCAGAACATCAAAAACAAATTATAAATATAGAATAACAATATTCTTAACAGAAGCAGAACTTGGATGTTTTCTGGATTTTTTTTAGATTGCACATTGGCCCAAAGTTCTGCATTTGCTATCCTAACAGAAATATCCAACTCCAAGATCAAGAGAGTTACTTTTAAAACTTTTGCTCCAATCACTAAAAACTTAGGACTCCTATAACAGATTTAACATAGAGGAGAAAAACACCACAATCTAACATGGCGGTCTAGCTGGACTATGATGTTCTGTAGCTGAGATCTGGTGGCCTCTGCAATAAAGTGCTGTCAGAGCTGCAGAAAAGCAGAACTGACAAACACATTCCGTAGTCGTCCCCTTTTGGCCCTGCTCACTGCACACAGGGGACCAAGTTTATTCGGTAAACACTGGGTTTGTTGCCTCAGACTTTGACAACACCTAGAAATAGAGCATGAACTCACTGTAAGTGAGGGTCACAGAACAAGACGTTTAAGCAAATGTTTTCAGCTTTCAACTTCAAGGAAGTGCATAGTTTGCATCAACAAAAGCATCAACATGCCTATGACGGACAATGAGGTTTTCCTCTTAAAATAAACAAGCCAACCCTTTAACCCATCTCTACTTATCTTACACAATTAGAACAGTAAACAAAGGTTTGACCCAAATGCTATAATCAATAAATTCAGACACATTAAAGTTTATTCGGTAAACACTGGGTTTGTTGCCTCAGACTTTGACAACACCTAGAAATAGAGCATGAACTCACTGTAAGTGAGGGTCACAGAACAAGACGTTTAAGCAAATGTTTTCAGCTTTCAACTTCAAGGAAGTGCATAGTTTGCATCAACAAAAGCATCAACATGCCTATGACGGACAATGAGGTTTTCCTCTTAAAATAAACAAGCCAACCCTTTAACCCATCTCTACTTATCTTACACAATTAGAACAGTAAACAAAGGTTTGACCCAAATGCTATAATCAATAAATTCAGACACATTAAAGTGCAATCTGATTTTATCCATTTCTATTTTGAAGCTGGATGTGCTTGATACTGGAAATATGATTCAAATCTTAAACCGTTGACATTCAGACAAGTTTGGTCTTGCTTTATCTAGTAAATGCCTTTCCATGACAAAGGATAAAAAACTAAAGAGGATGAAAACTGGTATAAAATCAGTTGGTAGACATTACATCATAGGGTTTTAGTAAAAAAAAAACAAACTGCATGCTGATCTATAGTAGATTGTTCTACACAGCAAATGGTTAATACTCCCTAAAACAACTTACTAAGCTAGAAACACAAACCTTACTTTGTTTTTGGCCGTTTACTTTACAGATCAGCATAGAGTGAAGTTGAAGGGAATTATTAATGGCTTTAAAGTTTTCATACAATAAAAAAAAAAAGTTAAATATTTTGGTTTCAGACCCCGTTTACTCTAATACCCCCAAAAACAGTATTTGCCAAACCTGCCAGCCCACGTACAAACTGAGACCCCACGAAAATAAAATTCAGATATCACTTTTTTTTCCCCCATAAAAGGCATCCGATACAGCAAACAGACTATCCGCTCTCTAGCCCAACCCATCTCATAACTTATGCATCACGCAGTGATCAGGATCAGCTCTGGCATCGCTTAGCTATACGAGTTAACGTTTCTTTCCTTATTGTCGGACTGACTATTCAATCTTTAAGGTAGCCTGTTAAAAAAGTAGCTGGTGACTGGGGCCTTAAGATCTTACTCCTGCTTGTATGGAAAGCCGAACGTGCCATCAATTCAATGCATTAAAAACGGACATTTCCAGTGTAACTGTGATAGAATGATCCTAATACTGAATGAATGAATAAAACGATTAGTAATGATCAAATACATATTTTTATGTCATACTCATGTGATGAAGACATGGATTCATTTTATCTTTCACTTTAGAAATTAAAGTCATTAGCACAAAGACAATATGGCCAAACTTTATATCACGATACATTTCTTAATTTTGATCTTATGATATAATTTCAATATCGATGTAGAAATAATAATAGACTTAGATATGCCCACAACAAATGTCTATATAAACTTATGACAAATAGTGTGCAGTGCTTATAAAAATCCTCCAACATACCATTTAAGAAATATTACCTTTGAAAAACAAAAACACATTAAACTCCATGAAAACCTTGAACATCGGTCCGTGACAGGGAGGCACTGACTACAATCCAACACAAACAACTATCTCCAGAAGGCACACATTTGGTAGAGCCCACTTATTATTAAATCTGACCATATACAGTGGGGAAAATAAGTATTTAGTCAGTCACCAATTGTGCAAGTTCTCCCACTTAAAAAGATGAGAGAG
>JAUZNJ010080898.1:0-24025 GCA_034780135.1 Jordanella pulchra | reverse complement strand
AAACCTCTTAACTTTTTCCCAGTCTCCGTGTGGTGTTCTGCATTTGGGTTAGCGCTCCCTTAACCCAACATGACAAAACTATTATGCAAATATTAGTTAATCTCATAACAATTCATAATGACACGGATGTGGATATTTTTTTTAGCAGGTACAATATTGCTCAAGTGCCTTGGGTGCAGGGATTAGCCTCCAACTGCAGGCTTGAATGAATGCCCAGAGGTGAGTATTACAACTGGGTGCTAACGGACCAAATCTGCTGTATCTGAATGTCGTTATTTAAGCTTGTGTTTATCTCTGCAGCTGACAGACATCCTGTAGATATTTGCAGCTTCTAAAAAAATATTCGATGTAGCAGAAACATGCAAATTGGGGTAATTTCATATCCAAATGATTAACTGCTTACACTGTACTGATGTCCTTAAACACAGAGTGATATGATTCTTCTTGTATATTTTTTTCAAGGTTGAAAAAAACTGATGGCATGGTTGGCGAAGCCACTGAAATGTCACCTACTCAACCTCCAAGATTAGCTGCAAAAATGAGGGCGGGAAATGCTAACAAGACATGCTGTTCTCACCACTTGTCAGCTTTTTGTCAAGATGCCTTTTGCGAAGCAGTTCAACTTCCAATACACTTGCATGAGCTGCTTGTGGCTTGAACAAGGGATTGATTTGTCTCAGTGATATTTTTTGCTTAGGCCCTGATGTTAAATTTAGAAAAAAAGAAACTCAAGTAAAACTCTCTAACTTTTTCTCCTTGTTAGACATTCGGCTCAGTGTGCTCTCATTTGGGATTTTATTAGCTGCTGCTGCTAATAACAACATAGAAGCAGAGGGTTAATTTTAATAACCTCATCACAGTCCTGAAATGACCATCTGTTTATTTTTTGTATCCAGTGTGTGTAATTTTGGTATTTGCTTTATTTTGGCAATGCATATACACCAATCAGATCTATGAGATTTAAAACTGCACTAATCTTGAGCTAATATTCATAGTTATGTCTTATATATTAAAACATTATTTAAGTTAATTTATCAGAGTACCTCAGTTCATCCATCTTCTCCCACTTATCTCATCAGGGTAGCACTGGGGCCGGTGCCTATCTCTGGCAGACTATGAGAAGCAGGGTACAACCTGGACAAGTCACCAATCTGTCGCAGGGCAACACAGAGACACACAACCATGCATACACAGACTCACATCTAAGGACAATTTAGAGAAGCCAAACAACCTGAAAGTCATGTTTTTGGAGTGTGAGAGGAATCCAGAATACACAGAAAGACATAATGCACGTAGAACACACAAAGTCCATGCAGGAAAAATCTGGACTGGGGATCAAACCCAGAACCTTCTTGCTACTAACTGTGCCACCATGCAGCCCTACCTCAGTTCACTCACTTCTTCCTTTTTGATAGAATTGAATATTATGCTGGATTCCCATGGTCAACAGAGCTGTAGATATCATTTTAAAGTTTGTTTTGTTATTAGCAGGACCAAAATGCAGTCAGGAATACAGGAGATGCATAATAGAAAAACAGATTTAAGAGGCATTTTATGTTATAACTGCTTTTGTTTTAAAAGTTTACATACAAGTCTTCCATAGCTGCATATTCTTAATCATTTTTTATAAACATAATTTAATTATGAAGTTTTCAGTGAGGCTTTGCGTAACGCTTGAATTTACAATACATATGCTTGTTTGCCTGTTTGTTTTAAACACTTCCCTTTTCCTGACATCCTCAAGCACAATATGTTGGCTTTTTTTTTTCTACTAGAAAAAGACCTTGACAAACACTTCTTTAGCCGCTCGGCTCAATTATCACTGCAGTATAGAACAGCTGTCTAGCAGCAATACCAGCACAAATCACTCATTAATCACCCATTTGCTTTAAAATACAGCAGCAGCAGGGAGGTGGCCAAAAAGGTGGCAGCAATTTTATGCTTTCATTAGCAGCTTACAGTAATAATTACCTGAGGGCTGCTTGAAGGTGAGTCTTGTGTTTTTATACAACCCAGACAAAATACCGTGCAGGAGTTGCAGCTAAAAAAAATAAAGATCAAGATGCTGACATCCTTCATGTTGTCCTTATACAACACATTCATGTCGTAGGTCTAAGAGTTCCCACTTTCCCCCAGAGGTGGCTGTTTTCTCACCAACTTAAGGTAGAGGACGTTGTCAGGACACGGCTGCTTATACATGTTAATGCTCCCTTTTTCCTATTCTGCTCTTGTTAGATTGATGGCTCGGCAGTGGTTCTCATTGATCAATCAGACACAGTCTGCGTCTCAAATGAACCCTGGCTGGAGGAGTTGTGCATTCTTCCGTGGGAGCAGCGTCCCCAGGGGTGCGACAGTGAGATGCACGGGATCGATACTTTTTAACTTATTTGTGTAAATACCTTTTTTTAACCTTGCTGATTTATCATCTGCGTTTGTTTTGCCACATTGAGAGGAAGAAAAAACTACAATGGATGTCATCACACCTAAAGTCCTGGTTGCTCTACTTGCACTTTTTATCTTTATGGTCAAGGCAGGAGAGAGAGACGGCAATTAATTAAGCATTTTATCAACATGATGGATACATCATGCTTAACTCCAAACTGTATTTCCTTTGAGAAGGCAGGGTATTCAATTCATTCCTGGAGTAAATCCTTTGAGAAATGCTGTCAGTTCACAAGATGAAAGTTTGCTGACATAAAATTCATAAAAAAAAATAAAAACACCCAACAACTGCATTTTACCTCTAGCTTCAACATGTCTTTTTATACAAGACTTTCTCTTCTTTAAGTAAGTCACTCTGTGAGCAAAGATAAAACATATTACGTTTGAATCAGCTTTTAGACCAGATATGATAATGTGTTTTTTAAAACATTTTCAGCGTTTAAGCTCCAAAAGCCTCTCTTGCACTCAATGAATCTTTATAATTAGACAGCTTGGGTCCTTTTAAGAATGTCATTCTCATTTACAAAGAGAGTTTTCAAGAATTTAATCAATGCCAAAAGAGGAACTTGAAAGTGTTTATTCCAAACAGACTGATTTTAATTATTTCATTTCTATTTTGAGAAAAATTTTGTTTTCTGTTACTTGGTTTTGGCTTACAGATTAGTGTTCTCAAGGAGGCAAACTTTTTCTTCTTCTGTCTGTCTGTCTGTCTGTCTGTCTGTCTGTCTGTCTGTCTGTCTGTCTGTCTGTCTGTCGAGGTACCAAAAAATAATGTAAGCATATATCTATATGATCACATTATGGCCCATGTTTGATATCAACATGCAATAATTTTTACTCATTGTTGTATTAGCCCTAAGTGTAACAGTTACGTATAAAACTAATATGGGCATTCTTCTGTTTTTTCAGATATTTGGGTTAACCTATTACTCTATATTTTATTCATAGCCTTCAGGAACATTTTGATGAGATTAAAGTGGGAATGGTATTCATTTAATCAATGATTCTTTTCCCTACTTTTTTTTTTTTGGAGGGGGTTTATTTTTTATGAACCAGCCAAAAAGAGAAGGGCTCTGCAAAGCAATCAAAAGTGAGGACACCAAGTTATTTATGACCTTTAAGAGTACTGAAATTATTATTCAATACAAAAGACAGTTTCCCATCTCTATTATATATAGTTTTTGTTCATCTTTCTTCTTTTTATTCATGATTATTCAATAATACTATGTATTTATCCTTAATAAATAGATATTACTAGAGTAATGCCTTTAATCTATCAGGCCACTGAAACTAAATAAAAGGTTATGTGTATCTTATGGACATATTAATGAATATATTGTTGTTAAATAAGTTTATATGCTTAATTCCTGGACTGTATAGGTGGTGTATCAGCCAAACCTTTTCACTTTTCAGCATTCTCTGCATAAGAAACTCTGCTCAAGACATTATTACATAGAAATCAGTCATTGTACACAGAGCCTGCTCATATTTTGTTCCAATCAAAAGTATTATAATGACAATAATTCTAATCATTATAAAATTATTGCGGGAACCTAGGGATGATAGTAAAATGAATGCATTCATAGCTTCAACTAAAATGGTTCCTCTTTGCTAATGCTAGCAGCATATTTCTTCTCATTAATAGAGGAGAATAAAAATAATTCTAGATTTCTTTGTAATACAGTGGCCAAACTCACCCAGAGCCGTAGTTCTGTTGAACAATCAATTCCACTGCTCTTAGCAGTAATGATTTCATGAGATTTTTTATAAATAAGACTAATTCTATTAAAATTAACATCACCTGGTGACCTTTGACGCATGTCTTAACCCTTTCTCTCATCCCATTTCCTGTCTGCCTACGTTCAAAAATAACAAAAAACTGTAAAGACCACTATAGCCAAAAAATTATCTTTAAAAGGATGTTTAACTACACATTTATCAAATCTGCAGCCAAATCTTATGCCTTTGTAGCTTTAGATCAACTCAGTGAAATTTGGAACTGCATGACACTGCATTTCCAGCGTTACTTGAGTGCTTGCTTACCCCTGTGTTAGACTGAAGGGTCAACTGTCTGATCAATTAATTGGCAGCACAGAAGCACCACAGGGGCCAGTACTCTTACCATTCTTTTCTACTCTACACCTCTGACTTCCAGTACCAGACAGAGTCATGTTACCCGCAGAAATACTCAGATGAGTCTGCAGTCGTTGGGTGCATCAAAGATGGACAAGATGCTGAGTACAGAGCTGGTGAACAGCGTTGTGGCATGGTGTGGAAACAATCATCTGATCCTGAATGTCGGCAAGACGAAAGAGATGATAGCGGATTTCAGAAGGAACAGGAATAAGTTGAATCATCTTAATATCATGGGAGAAGTTGTGGAGGAGTATAAATACCTTAGTGTTAACCTGGACACCAAACTAGACTGGAGATACAACTATGAAGCCGTCTACAAGAACCCTACTTGTAGACGGCTTCACAGAGCAGACTGTACCTCCTAAGGAAGCTAAAGTGCATTGGTGTTTGCAAAAAGATGCTATATGTTTTCTATAAGTCTATTATGGAGAGTGTGATCTACAAGCTAACAAAGAAGGTCAGCTCTGTTTTAGGAACTCCTCTGGAACCGCTGGAGATTATTTCACAAAAAAGAATTAATTATAAAGTGAATAAGATTCTGGACAATAGCGAGCGTCCTCTTCCGAAGATTTTTAAACGGCAACAGTGTGTCCTCAGTAAGAGGCTTCTCCAGATTTGATGCAAGACAGACCGGTAGAAAAGATCCTTCCTGCTTACAGCTATCAACACCTACAACAACTGGTTAAGTGAAAACAAAAATATGAGTTAATACAACATTTAATTTCCCATTGGGATGAATAAGGTATTTTTGAATATGATTTTTTTAAGAAAAAGGGAAAAGTAAACTGAATATGAAAACAAATGAAACTTCAAAATATGTACAATGAAAACAAAAAAGCACCGTAGAGGCTTGAATCACTTAAGCTTTAAAAAGAATTTGACACTGTATGACTTGATTTGTGCCTTGATCTTATTTTTCTGACAGAGTTGTATTCATGAAGTCCATGGAACTTTTTTTTGTATCCTGCTTTATCCACATAAATCAGACCCAGCAGTTGACAAGCGCCCCTCTCATGTGGAGGAGGCAGACAGTGGAAAAAAATGCTGATGTTTCCTCTCGAATACAGAGATCCACCTCGGGCGGCATCGACTCTGTCCTTATTTGTCATAAGTGTCCAAGACAAAGGCCAAAGAACGTAAGAGGAACATACATTTTTAATGTGACAGGCTCATCAAATTCACCACAGTGGACTGAGCAGAATCCCAATGACACTTTATTCTTCCTCCAATTACAAAGAGACAATCTAACAATATGTACACAAGCTGTGAAGGGCATGTCTGCCATGACAAAGTTTAACAGTTCAGTATTCCATCTTGGTGAACTCTTTTTGTTGGCACTGTGTTTGATTGGGAAATAACAGGTTTTCAACAATATCTTTACATACGTTCATCAGTAGAACACAACAGTGAGGAAGATATGAACAAAAAACTAATCTCAGTGCTGCATTATTTATTTTATAGCTCCTGTTTCAAGTAAGAGGCCTTCACAGATAAAGAGTTATTCAAGAAGTAAGAGAACTCTGCATCACAATTATAGCTCACATTTTTTTATATAGTATGACATCCTGGTGAATGTCTATTTGACCAGACTTGCCTTTATCTTCCTTGGAATATGTTGACCGTTAATCAGAACCCAATATTTGACAGTACTGAAAATGTCACAGAGAATAAGAGATAGTATTATCTGCCAATGCATTCAGAGAAAGAGAATGTAAATAGTTTTAAACCGCTGCTTTCATTTCTGATGTTCTTTTCCAATGCTCTCCCTACACTCCATCATTATAATGAGAGAGGCTCAATTAGACAAGGTCTACAATGGAGGTTTTAAATGTCACAGTGCAGGTCTTGACATTTCTCTGTTTGATATGGAATCAGAATAGGAGTGGAGTTCACACAGAGAACTAATCTCACCCTCCGAAATAACAAATTCCACCCTGTCAGAGAGCTCTAAGGGAAGGCTGCTGTGGTCACTTAAGGGACATTTGCACCAATGGTCCTGTTTTGGCCTTCTTAGAGTTTTCTAATGATGGAATCCATTTGCATTGTTTAGGGGTGTAATTAGCCTTCTGAGGTTAGCGTATTTTCGAGGAGCACATAACGAAGGGTCCTAGGTTATTTTATACAAAAGGTAATTGGGTTTTCTAATATGAAAAGCCTTAGGAAAGAAAAAGTTTTAAACTTTGGTAATTGGAGTTACTATAATTACTATGTGAGACTGAAAAGAAGTACATTTTCATATCCCAGACAACAAGAAAAGCCACACAGTTTTTAAAAATATAAAATTTAAAGATCTTATTTCAGGGTTGTAAAGCCTTTTATAGCCCTACAGAGTTTTTATTTCTTATCAAACAGTTGTTTCTGGTGTGATTTTCTTAAAGGTAGGACAAAAGACACCTTTACTCCAACACTGTCTGTCCATTTTGTGATACTGCAAATGCAGGGATCTGCAATCTGTGGCTTCAGAACCTCTGCGATGGCTCTTAATAGTGCTTTAAAAGGATCTAAAGAACAACCACCAGATTCATGTGAGTAGACCACCTAGCAATCCTGCCTTACCCCTGTCTGATACATAGACCTCATGCCTTGCCCCATGACCTAGTTTTTTTCCTTTGCCCTTGTCTAGATTTTTCTGCCAATCATGTATGACCGAAGCCTGTACTTTCTATTTGCCTCCTGCCTCTGTTCCTCTGGAGAGCTCTACCCTGTTTGTGCGCCTCCCGATACCCATTCTCTCACCTAGATCAATCATCAGCTCCAGTTGAACCTCAGACTTTTGAGAAGGGATTCCAGTTCCAGTCAGTTCCTGTCCATGTAATGTATTTAAAAGAAGAGTCTTTGAACGCTTATTTCTTATGTTGGCTGAATGTGATATGTGTTTTTTGGCTCTTGAGTGCCAGAAAAATTGCTGTGACTGGCCAGCTTCTGTCCACGGGCCTTGAGTTGTTGATAGGATCTAGGCCCTTTAAGGGATGTTATCACTGAAAAAACATAGAAAAAGAAGACTGGGATAGAAATAAACAGTCTTTATAGAATATATTCCCCATTCAATTTACATATATGGTACAGCCTTGAAATAAGTTGCAAAGCAGTGTATTTTTCTCCAAAATAAACAAAATATGTTATAAAAGTTTGCTGATATTTCCAGGCATGGAAATATCTGGAATTCTTTATGAAGTTTTGAATTATACTGACTTCTGTCCATGAGAACTTTGAAAATTTCACTTTCAGTGTTTAGAATTGGTGCGCAAACCCATAACATAGGAACTTAGAATGATGGTTTAGAAAAGTTCTTTTTTTTATGCTTTCAATTTTAATTCAACACACATACTGTGGCTGCTCTGTGTGAGTTCCTAGAATGGCAGAAACTAATTTACACTTCCAGACACAGCTATGGATTGTATGTTTGTACTGACAGTAGTTTTCAGATCAGACAGTAATTTCAACCATAGAATCAGGACTGTGTTTCATGCTGTATTGCCTGAGGGCGTAAAGATCACAGCTAGTTAGTATTTGTTTCAGACATGTCCTAGAGGCATACAGATTTGTGCATACAATACGGATTTTTTTAATTACACTAAGAGCAGACAAATATCCCTGAATTCTTTAAAGATTGAATGTGTCATATGCCGGATGCCTTATTTAAAATATCTTTTTAGTTTGCCTTTGACCATCCTTATATGTTTTTGGAAAACGTTAAATTTATGGCGGTGTAACTCTATGTTGAAGAATACAATTGCTGCTTGAACTGCAAAATGGTTAAAACCTAAATTACTTTGTCTGCTATGCTTTTGAATTATCTGCATAGTTGCTTAAAAGTTTTAGAACCACTTGCTGAGAAAAACATTTTTGACCTAAGTATTGTTTTATAGAATAAAATTTGAGAAATGTTTTTCCTTTAACAATATTCTGATTATAGTATGTAGGACCTGTTTAAAGATAGGACAAATGATCTCTGGATTATTTTTGCAATACCAGTGACTGGGAGAGGTTTACTACCAAAATAGGACAAAAGCAGAAAATAGTGTGAGGGAATAACTTGCTCCCAACTCTTGAATGTCAGAAAACAGATTGTTGATGTCCTATCACTAGCAAAAACGGTGACCTTACAGTGGATGAAATACCATCTGCTCACTGTTGCAGCTCAACTCTAATAAGCACAGGATTGTTCACAAAGACAGGAAAGAAAAAAACAAGAAAGAAACATGATAAAAAACCATTTGTAAGTCTGGGCTGTGGCCATGTGAATGTCAATGAAGGCACCAAGTGTTCTGCAGTGTTCAGATTGGAGTCTCAGACAATAGAGCCTGTGTTTGTTCTTCCCTAGAAAGTTGGAGGAGAACTGAAAAGGGAAAAAGAAGAAGAAGGAGGAGAAGAAAGGGGATGTTGTCAGTTAAAGGGATTACGCATTGTAAGAACCATGGTCATTCGCCTCTTTTTGTGTGATGAGAAAATTTTATTTTTATATATCAGGATATTTGGTTAAGTTGATTGTTTTTTCTGTTAAACCAAACGGTGAGCTCTGTCTGGAGGGGCCTGGAACAGTGACTTGGTGGATAGAAGCATCACATAAATAGGTGAGTGTGGTTATGTACTCAAATTTAGTGTAAGATATTTTATTAGTAGGCTACAGCAAAAAGAAAATCTTAGCTTTATTTAAAAGTGAGATAAAATACTGCTCTATCCCTTTAGATTTGTTTTGTCACTCTAAACTTGCGTAGGTTAAGATTGAAAAGACTTAATTTTTCCTTCTACAAAGCACTAGCTGTTCTATGTGTTCCACCTCTCTTGTTCTGTATTCTTCATGCAAATAGACTAAGGAGTGGAACTGTGAGACAGAAACATCTTATTTCAGATAAAACATCAAGGTTTACTAAAACATTCTAAAAAAGTTTAGATAACATCTATGGTCTAATGAAACCAAAATTTTTCTTTGGGTCATTATTCTAAAAGGTGAGCGATTTACTAAACAACTGAAAGGAACATTGTGGAAACACCAGGATCATGAATGTGGTATTGTCATCATGACATGTGGATACTTTATTTCAGGAAGATTTAGCACTTTTCTTAAGATGGGTGAAATATGATAAACTTTCGATCTCACTCTTTTTTTAAAAACTAAGCTGTTAAGAGTGTACTGACTCCTAACAGTTATGGATCATTCAGTGATGGATCCAATCGTTTCAAATAACATAGGAGAGTATTTTGAAAGTCAGCCCACACAGGACATTGATGCACACCAAGTGTTGTATATTGACCTGAAAATTCTGTATTATTTCACCAATTAAATAGGTACACTCATGTTATAAGGACATTTACTCAAGCATCTATGAACTCAGCAGACATTTGAATGCCTTCACAGCTGTAGCTCTCGCTTGAGTGAACATCACAGTCATACTTTCCAGTGCTATTCAAGTCTTATCCCTCTTGGGATACAAGTCACACTGGATCTTTGACTGTTCTTTATTGAATTCACAAGATCACTAGAAGCTGCTGGCTTGTTTGGCCCAATTATTTCCTCTCTTAACCATTGAACACATAGGCAATATCATACTCCTCAGTCACGAGGTGTTATTGTAACATAAGCAGAAGGGCTTTATTTTCTAACAAACTGAGCAAAAGCAAAGTATAAAATGCACAAAAACAAATAATAAACCTGCAGCACACAGAAAATATTTGGAAAAACTTTGTCTACAATTAGAAGTAGATATTGGTGGATACATTTAAAAAATGATATAAAGAGACTCTGCACCTTTAAAACAATACATAGGTCAAAAGTGAAGCAGTGTTGCCTTAAAACTGACATTTTAAATGGGCTGTGTCCATTTTTGAGAAGCACTGTATTCTGCATACAACCTACAAAGAGAATGTTTCTAAAAGGACTGGTAATTACTAACTTTATATTAAATTAAACTTAAAATGAGGGAAATGTTAGCTGTAGGGTTCAGAAAAGCAACTATCTTTGTAATATTTTTTGGCTGGACTACAATATAAACGCTGTATAAATGTGCTCTTGTAAAATAATTATTTCCTAAAACATGCACCTTGAGGAATAGAAGAGAGGAGTTAAGTCACGTTTTGTCTCTTAAGGTATTGTTAAGGCACAAACATATATGAAAAATAAGTACATTTTTTGACCAGACATAAATAAAATGAGAAAACAGACCATTTCAAAATATAATTCTAGATAACATTTAAAGAAAGCTGATGGGAGGCAGGTTTAACACCACGTTACATCACGATTCATTTTATTTATTTCTTCATTGTGTTGTATTTATTGGGCAAAAGAGAAAATTAATAACTGCAGTTTATTGCTTTTTATTCTCACAATTTTGTAAATGCAAAACATGTACAGTATTCATTAGTCAAAGAGGTCAAAATAAATGCATATCATAAAGAGTCCAAGAGTTGAAGTAACTGTAGTTTTTTAAAGTTTATAATATATTCCACAAAATCAGACTTTTAAAAAGGATTACTATTTGATTGTAAATGTAAACTATGTAAATTTGACTTTATGTTTGAATTTTTTTTTTCCCAGACTGATTTTAATCTAAAATACAAGACGGACATTTGCAATAACAATTTTGCATCTAAACTTTCCTTATTACTTTAAACCTAACCTATTTGTTTCCTTAATAAGAGGTTTTCCTGCACGTTTTAAAGAATGTAAACTGTACAGTATTTGCATGCCAATAAGAGAAAAAGGCTAGTCAGTACATATTTTAAACTGCCTAATAAAAAGCTTTCTAAATTTATAATTGTGAAGGATAGTCTTACAAGCAGATTGCCATGCTTTGCTGCTGTGAGGTAAAGGCAGACTATGGTCAGGACATTGCACTGTAAAAGGCTTTCACAGGATGCTGGTTTGGTATTTCTAAAATAACCTGCTGAGTTCCTCCATTCGGTACTGGATGATGTGATTTTATCAGTCTTTATTTTATGAACTCAAGCTTGAGACTATATAATTCAAACTTTCTCTTGGCTGACTTATTAACTAATGCCATAGTTCAGGATTCCAAATATATTGTTATGATTCTTCGTCCACTTTTAACTGTGTTTCAAGCTGTCTTGATCTTACTTTTTTTCTTTCATGTTTCTTTATATTTTATAAATTTCAATTAAGGAGATTCATACACTACTAAGCTACCAGACAGAAAACATTTGACAAAGAAAAGCCCTAAACATGATATGTATTTAAAAGAAATTAAAGATATTGGAAAACAGAACAGGAGATCTCTGGGGTCTATCAGACAAAAATGAATCCCTTTCACAAAAAGAAAACCTTTGTACTAAAATTGTAAAAAAAAAAAAAGACAATCAAGCATCTTGAAACTACCTTTGATATATGAAATTTAAAACTTGATCTACTCTATCTAACGCAAATTACAAATTACTGCTTGATGAAATTATTTAAAGTGAGAAAGATGTTTTTCTTTATAATTTCAACTTTGTCCTCAATTCAAATTTAGCAACAAAGTAATATAGATAACTTAATAAAGTGCACCACTTTCTGTTCTTTGATTCAACATGATCAGAAAATCACATCCTGTTTAAGGCAGCATGTGTTTTGGTTTTTATTACTCTAATTAAGAGTTCATCAAAAACTGACTTAATTTAAACTGTTCTGGTTCTGCCTTATTCTTAATTGTTTTCTAACTTAATTGTTTTTTTCCTCAGATAACAGAATGAGACAAACAATGGGATGTGGTATAGTCAGAGGGAATTCATCGTCTTTTGCAAACCAAAGATTATATCCCCTTATACTCCTAATAAAATCTAAATAATTACTCGACTAACACCCTACACAGTGGCTTGACATTCCCCAGTTATTCTGGATCAGTCTAGAGGCTTGTTTCAGGTCCCGAATTAGTAAACACAAACCATATGTCAGCGTGTCAAAGTTGTTTTATGAAGCTGAACAGTAAACTGCATCTCCGCTGGCTGACTCCCAAATGACCAATTAAGGACATTTTGTCTGAGAGATGTGATCTTAAAGAAGTGACAATTGCTGGATGTAGTTTTCTTTGCACCTTCAAAAAGCAGGGAACAATTAGAAATTCTTATTTAGCAAAATATTATTATTCAAAGAAGTGGAACTTTGCCATGAAGAAGCCAGACTAACTCTTTGCTGAGGATAATACTTCAAAATAGTAGTACCATCAACTAACTGCCTGTCTGTCTGTACTTCAAAATAATAGTACTATCTATCTGTATGTCTGGCTGGCTGGCTGTCAAAAAAACATAACATATGTTACTTTTAGTTAATTTTTTTTCGTTTCGTTTGTCAATGTGTTATTTTAGTCAGCTGGATGAATTGATATTGATGTGTCACCCACAGAGCGATGTCAAATGACACTCTTTCATTGCCATGTGTCAATGTACAACAGCTAAATGCATTAGCACATTAAGATACCTTTTAATAGCATACTGGAACCATTCCTACAAAAGAGCTGCATTTTATGAGCTAGAAGACACATAGAGAAATGATGGGACAGTCTCAGTGCATCTAGTGCCTAACATGGTGAGACTGCAGCTCATTGTCATTCTGTCATGTCGCAGAGCGCCAGCGCTGCTCGGTACGTATAGGCTGAACAAGGCTGGGTGGAAATGGGAGGAAGGCCTATTAGATTTAATGAATGGCTGTCAAGCACAGACCACTCTGCATGTACTGCATGTCATGTGCAATGAGGATTTCTTTAAAAAGGAGAAAATATACCATTTAGTCCAATGAGCCTTTCTAGTTTTAGGTCCTCAGGGTTTTTTTTTTTAGAGCACTTTAACACATGTAATTGATGGTTGATATGCTTGAATTATAAAAGCCTGTATTCACAAAATGTGCTTTTAAAAGCACTCTTTGATTTAGCTGTTCCTGATATCTAGTACTATATGCTTGACTGTCACACTCACTCACACTCACACGCACATACACCCCACGCACACACAAACGCACACAAAATATACTGCAATTCCATAGTTGCCATACAGCAAATTTCCCTTATCCAAACCCTGACATAAGTTTTCTATGCTTTATTTATTCCCAATTTCATAACACACATTCAAAAGGTCCAATTTTGTTAAGTTGAAAACCAAACAACTGTTATCCTCTGCACTACTTCAGCCAACAGAAACATTAAAACTGATTCCTTTAGCTTATTGGCAGTTGCTCGGTATACCATCATTGAGGGGGCTGTTGTCTAGGTGGTGCCTTGAGACGCGTAGTCCAGGCACATGCCTGGCAGTCCTCATGAAAGACAACAATGCCTCACGATTCACTGGCCACTAATTGGAGTGTCAATCAGAAATATAAATACAGCACCACCAGAAATACAAAGGCACAAACAGATGCCTTCATTCAGTACTTGCAAAGTTTACTTTATAAGTCTTACACAAAAAAATATTTTAACAGCTTGTTAGATATAGATCTTGACAGCTAATCTCTGTTTACATGATTAAACTTGGGAATTTTGATGCATGTCAGAGTATTAACAATGTTAATTGAGCAAAACACTGACCGACATTGACTTCAGTCAGTTTGTCCAGCTGAGTGAATGTGTACTGTCAGTCAGCGGGACGAAGCTACCTGTGGAGCTAGTCACCAATAACTAACTATAACTACTGTAGATCAATGCTTCCATGTTCTTTTTAAGTGTCTAGTCTGTCTCTGCAAACCCATAGGAGGCTGCTAGATTTCTCCTTCCTGTTAAAAATAATTTTCCTTCACCACTGTCACTATATGCATAACCAGTATGGGGGATTGCTACAAAATCAATGACACAATGCGAGAGACTGTCAACTGTGACTACATGCTCATTGAGGAAGATTAATTTCTGCAAAGACAATCACTCAATGCAATGTGCTTGGTTTCCATAGACAGACAACGCTAACCCATCCTTCTGTATCATTTGATTGAATCAACTTTGTGAATTGCCTTTAGAGAACATGTGTTGTGAATTGGCCCTATATAAATAAACTGAATTGAGCTGTTGATGACGATCTAAAAAGGTTATTTGCATTTCCTATGGTCAAAAAAGCAAAGTTGACTCAAGGGAAACAACCTGCAGTCTAATTACCAAAGCACATGCCTAGTTACCTAGATGACATAAATATTGTTAGAATGGGTTCAAACTGGATAATTACGAATATAGTTTGAAGTGATGTAAGTTTGAGCAGTGTAGTGTGTAGCTGCAGTTTCTATTTCAAATAAAAGCAACACGTCATATTTATACATTTATAGTTTATAAAGATTTCTGAAAAAAAAACTAAACTTTAGTTCAATTTAAGCAAACAGAATTAGAAATGTTGCATGAAATAAATACATCTCATATTACTCTGTGAATGAAAGAGCACTGTGCATATCATGCTTCTGTCCCATTTTTTTTTTTTTTTTTTGCTTTAATAAGAAAATTAAGTAGTGTAAGCCTGTTAGACAACACGTAAATGAAAGTGTCTAACAAATTTGCTGTTGGTCCTGACTTTGATTGTCCTCGCACTTTTGACCCTGATCTCGCTGCACATTTAAATTGGTGCATCGATTTGACTCACAGTTTGTCAGTGGTATATGTGTCTCTGTTTTCCATGTCTTTGAGACATTGATCTAATTAGAAGTCTTCATTAGTCAGCCGCACAGTGTGGTGTCATCCTTAAGGAATGATGATCTGGCTCGTCACCCCCAACATAAAACACAATACAGGGCATTGTACAGTGGAGTATTGTTTTAAGTTTCCAGGGCTGGGAAATTAAGAACTTTCCTAAAACATGCACCTCACTTCCCACCAGATAGAAACTGGTTAAATTTACTAAGCAACATTTACTTGAGTAACTTTTTTCAAAATAATTCTTAAGGACTAGTTTTACAGCCCCATCATTTTTTCTTTTACTTTTACTAAAATAATATCTCTTACTCTTACTTAAATAAAATGTTGACTGGTTTAGCTACTATCTGTGTTTTTACTGAAAAATGAGCAAAGTTGTTTTAAACAAAAATCCTCCACACAGACAGTTAGTTAAGATGTTAAGATGAGTTTTGTTTTCAGTGTACAGTACAAGCTTATTTGCTATTTGCTAATATTGTGAGGTCAAGTCATTATACAGTTAACAGTTGATACTGGCACATGTATTTCACAAGACCTGCTGTAAGGATTGGCTTTGGTCTGTTTTAAGATATCATATTTATGATATTATTTTATTTACTATAAATATAAATATTACTTTTTACTACAAACTTTCTGAAGTTGTGCCTCTCTTTAGTACTGTATTTGATTATTCTAGCAACCCATAAACCTTTTTTTCCTCTCTTTCATGTTGTTGTTCTGTGCGTGTTTTCATGCATCCAAGAAAGTGTTTACAGATTTTAAACTAGATCAGGCAATGTTTTTGTTAAAGCTCAACTTTTCTGTATACTATCTTCTTGAAAGTAAAGATAAGCTATTTAACATGTATGTAAGTTACAGTGAAATGATAAAAACAGTTCAACACAATACAATATGGAATGGCTAAAAAACACATTAGATTTAAAATAAAAAAAATATATAAAACAATAGACATAAAACACCATAGAGCTGACAAATTTGAACCCTTAAAGGTACAATTGGGTACCTTTTTTTCTGAGTGTGTGTGTCATAAGTATGTTCATATTTTTTCACTTCCTCTGATCTGCAAACTATCCATTCTCCAACTATCTTTCTTCAGGTCCACAAACACATATGGGACAGCTGGGGAAACTCCCATGAACTCTGAAGCATCCTGCAGAGGGTGTAAAGCTGGTTCAGTAAGCCAAGGCTGGACAATGATACACACTCTCCTCCCCAGTACCTTGGCATAGGCTTTTCCAAGAAGGCCAAGAAGTGCAAAACTCCTATAACACAGCACACCCAAGAATAAGAATATCCAATGGTGGATTTAGTACCAGGACATCCTAAGCGGGAAGTTAATGATTGACTTTGTATGTAGGTGCATCTTCTGACTTACAGTCATATGTCGTGGACACTTGGGTGAAAAGAGGGGCAAAGTTGTCCCCACCTGGTGGTGAGTTAGATACACTGAAAGAGACGGAAAGTGGGCAGACTTGAAAGCAACAAGGTCCCAGATACAAGCAGTTGAAATGAGCTTTCTCCACAGGGTGGCCAGGGATTATCTTAAAAATAGGTTGAGGACTCAGCCTGAGGAGTTTAGGGGCTGTATTGCATCTCAGAATCTCACCCATTCTCTGCGATGTTTCCCAGTCCCATGTCTTCATCCATGTCTCGGTCAGTGTTTTTATATACACAAACTGGGCTCCAACTGTACAGATTATCTTCATGCTACTTAATTTTCCACTGTTTTGGTGAAACTGGTACATCATTTTGACAATATGTAAAGAAGCAACATACTGGTTTTTGGATAGTAGAAAGTACAGATGGGGCGAGTAAAAGTAGAAAAGTACTTGGAAAAATAAATACTCAAGTAAAGTCCTAAAAAAGTACAGTAACTTAAATTTAATTACTTGATCCAGTCATTGTCCAGGTAATCGCAGACTGCAACAAAATAAGACTGGTATAAAACTGTAAATATTTTTTAAATGTGCTTACAGTCAAAGTTAAGATAATAAAACTGGAATAATTGGTAAAAAGTCAAGCAGTAGCGTTCTGCAATGACTAGAGATGAGCAACATTTGATATCCTTACTACTGCCCACATAAAGTGTGTAAAAGCTAAACCAGGGGGAGTTGGGGGGGTATCCTTGGCTGTAATTTACTGTGGCACACCAACACAATCATGGTGAGCCAAGTGATAACAGTGACATTTTTTTGATACAATACAACCGTATAAGTCTAAGGATTTCTGTCCATTGTCATCACTACAGACAGAGGAAATGAGAGTTAAGAGAGGAGGTTTTGCCAAGGGGGCTAGAGACTTTGAGAAGCACTGGTTTAAGCCGTCTGAGTTATTAATGTTCTACCCACCACCACAGTAATTAAAAAAACTCCAGTTTCAAAATATTAAAGTATACACTATGTTCCTTTCATTCGGGAGAGGCTTGGGGTAGAGCTGCTGCTCCTTCACATCGAGAGGAGTTAGCTGAGGATGCCCCCGCAATGTCTCCCTCGGGAGGTGTTCCAGGCACATCCCACCCCAAGGAAGCCCCAGAGGACAACCCTGGACATGCTGGAGGGACTATGTCTCTCGGCTTGTCTGGGAGCGCCTTGGGCTTCCCCCAGCAGATGTGGAGGAGGTGACTAGAGAGGGAAGTCTGGTAGTCCTTGTTGAGACTACTGTCCTTGCGACCTGGTTCCAGATAAAGCGGGAGATGACAAGTACGAGTACACTATGTTGTTTTATTCCTATATAAACCCTAATAAAGCCTGTTCTTTTCTCCTTTGACTTTCATGGAACTTAGGTACATCAAACTTAAGCAGGTACTTTCTGGAATTTTCACAGAAACATAATGGAACTTACCTAAAGAATATGTTCCTGGACATTTACATACTCTATTTGTCATTTTCTTTTACTTTCACAGAATTTCCCCCAAATTTATCTGAATTAATTTTTTTCCAAACAATACAATCTATCTATCTAACTTCCTAGTTACCCTTTATGCACCTACTGGGTGAATGCAGGAACTTGGTTGTATTTTACGTTTATTTGCGAGTGCCTAGTTTTGTGGAATTAGTAGGTTGTTTGCAGAAATTGTATCGGCCGTTTAACCTGGATTTATCTGGAATCTACCGTATCATTTTCCAAAACTTTCTTGGAGCTTACTAAGTAATTTCCAAGCAAGTTACAACATGAATTTACAATAAAGGTTTGTACTTCAACTGATTGAACCTTTTTTTTTAAAGAAAGTACTACTTAAGTTCTGACTACACTTATTGAAAAAGTATTCTCTCCCAAGCAGCGGCAGATTGCACAGCTTTCTACACATAACATCCTCTAGGTCTAGGTTATAGCTTCTCAACGATAATCAATTTTTCGCCCACAACTGATAACGTGAAAGTGCACATTTTAATGCAAACTATAATTTGTCTTCTGGTAGACCATTTAACATAAATAGCAGTGGGATTCATTAAATAGTTGTGATGTTTTGTTCATTTTCTAGTGTTTATTATGTTACAGTACAGTTTTTGGCCACTTTTACTGCAAATAGTCAATAATTTCTCTGAGCAGTAGAAAAGGATAATACACCATATATGGATGTATATATGTGTGAGTGTGTGTGTGTGTGTGTCTGTGTAGGAGAGACACAGGGAGAGCTGCATTGCTTTCCTTTGTGAAACAGATGTTTAAAACAAGCAAATAATGTTAAATATATACAGCATTTTTTTACAGTTTAACGTGTGTAATTGACAGATAGCACTGTGAGCATTGTTAATTAATAACAGCAGTTCTCCCTCAGTAAACTTAGACTACACTCAGAGTGTCCCAACACGTTCTAAAACAAACATATGCCATGACTTGTTTACACTTAACAGGATAAACTTTGCTGAAAACAAGTGACTGGCTGGTGCAGACTTAGCAATGTTGCAGATAAAATTCTATTATTTATTTTAAATATTTTACTCTTATTTCAGTTATGATCCTGTATACATCAGAAGGTGGGATGCAGTACTCTCAAGATTATGGTCTACAACATTAATAAATAAAGGATTACCAACAAAAGATCACCCCCCTGTTTTCCACCATTCTTTGACCATGGGAGCTGGAGATGAAATGCATCTACAGACAGTAAAAATGAGCACCCCGGAGATACTGGCTGTGATGATAGTGTTTTCTATGATTCCCGGCGGGTTGCTGAGTGATATAGGAGATACCCGGGGTCTGGAAAGCCAGCAGCTGGCCCAAGGGCCTACTGTTCTGCACCATCGCCAAAAAAGAGACTGGATTTGGGAGCAGCTGTTTGTCCAGGAGGAAGATCCCACTTCACGTATTATTGGCCAGGTAATGCTTCAAACTGAATGTCCGCCATGTCCTTCATAACTTTTACTTTGAAAACATTTTTTATGTCTTTAGAATAAATACATTTAAATCTTCCTTTTTAACTCCTCTGTAGGTAAAATCAAACTCAGACCGAGGTGATTTTACTATTCAATATATTTTATCTGGAGAAGGTGCTGGAGATACTTTTAAGATAGATGAGTATTCTGGAGAGATCCGAACTCTGAAGAAGCTGGACCGAGAGAAAAAGGCTTTTTATGTCCTTCAGGCTGAGGCCATAAACAGAAGGACAAATGAACCAGTGGAGCCCCAGTCTGAGTTCATTATCAAAGTACAAGACATCAACGATAATGCTCCTCGGTTCCTGAATGAACCATATTTATCCAGCATCCCAGAGATGAGTCCAGTCGGTATGTTTTGTCTTTCCTGCAGTGCTGAAGTGTTTTAAGATGTATTAAGTATAATGGCTAACCCTTTTTTTAGATTATTTATTTTTGTTTGAAAGAGATGGGGGTATAAACATTAAAATATATCTTTTAGGGCTTTAGCAGCTGGATTTATTAATTAAGAATAGATAAACAAGTTTTTTGAAAGTTTTTTTTTATCTCTTATAACCCTTTTTTGTTAAATTATGGCAAATAACTGCATGAATAGTTGCACTTTTTTTCTTTTTCAAAATAAACACACTTTTTAATACCAAGCATAAAATCTTCAAAATTTTGGTTAGATGTTTTCTTTTGTTCTGATATACTTTCAGTTTTTGTGATAGACCAACAGAAGGAAGTATTTAATTATAAAGTGAAAGTGAGAGTGGTCATTCATTCTTTTCAGTGATAAAAACATAAAAAGTGTGGCATGTGTCTGTGTTCAGCCCTTTTTAATTTGATATTCATGACATACCCGATTTGTAGATAGAGTCATCTTGTGTGCAATTCAATCTCAGTCTGACCTCAGCTGTTCTGTAAAGTTTCACAAATTGTTTCATGAAAACCAAATAAAACAAGAGACAGATTAAGGAGTAAATTATGAGTTTAGGTTATCAAAACACATCCCACGTTTTGAGCATCTCACAAAACAAGGTTCAGTTTGTTATTTCAAAATGAATATAACACAATTTCAACAGGCTAGGCATGGAATCAAAAGATCAATCAATCAGTCAGCCAGCCATTCAGTCAGTCAGTCAATCAATCAATTTTTTTTATTAAAGTTTTTTACTAAAGGAATGCTTTATATACTAGAAGGAAACCAAAGAGTACTTCAGAATAAAAATACCAGGCAAAATCACAACAGTTAAAGCAGAGAAAGCAATATACAAATAACAGTAAAATAGACAAAAAGAGTTACTAACTGTGCACAGATATTTAGAAAAAATATATTGAAATTTCATGTTTTGGCAGATCTTATTGAGAGAGGGCAGATTATAGTCTGTGACTTATTAGGCTCAGTCACATGATTTTTCCTAGGATCCATGAACAGCATTTGATCTTCAGATCTCAGAGCTCTATCAGGACGATAAGTCTGCAGGAGTTCAAGAAGACAAGGAGGATCCAGATAATTTAAATATTTAAAAACCAAAAGCCTGATTTAAAAAAAAATCTAAAGCTATTTAAAATTCTAAAACACACCAATTTGTGTTGGTCTATTAAATAAAACCCCCAATACAATAGACTGCAGTGTGTGGTTATAAAAATCTAAAAGGATTAGGAATTTCTTTTCACATTGCTGAAAATCACCCACAGTTGTTTAAATTGAACCAGAGAACAAAAGGAAAGTAAACAGTGAGGTATAATTAGACTCCCATCCAAGAGAAATAGATCAAGAGTATTGAACCATCTCCAATCCTGGTTTTCTCTTAAAAATATAATGAGTCCAGCATTGTTTCAGATTTTGTTTTCACATACGCTAAGGACTAGAAAGAAACTTTAGAGATTTCTGAGCAAAGCAGTAAAGGTTTGTATGTTTAATACATTTTCTGTCCTCTTGTGTTTACTGTAAGGAGGTTGATCCAACCTTCCAAGCTCAGAAATAAAAGGAACACCACCTTAAATGAATTTCTAACCGAGGACCATGAACAAAACATTATCAGAGTGACTGTCATCGGCATCCCATTCAGAAAGTTGAAAGTATTGGATTCTCTATCATGACTTAAATCCCTTTATCGATAGATTTCCTAAATAGGCCTATTATATCCACTGCACTTTCATAGAAAAATATTACCATTTCATTTCGTATATAATCAGATTCTGCTGTATAATACCCAGTCCCCCACCCCCACCCCTTGTAATAAATCACAATGAATTTGACTCAGAGAAGGAAAGTGAAAGAGGAAGGTTGGAGTGAGGGCATCGAAAATAGGAAACACAGCATTAAATCTATGCCTGTGAATGAAAGACGGACCACTCACATGGAAGAAAGAATAAGACAGAGAGCAGGCGTGAGGAAGATACTTTAGAAAGCAAGGTGAGGGCAAGGATATGGTCAGCTCAGAGAGAGGTGGCAAGTGAGAAAGATAGTGAAGTAAAACTGAATCAAGTAGCGAAAACCTGGGGCAATAGGATAGAGAGGTGTCACTACAGGGCTGGAAAGGTTGTCACGCACACCTGCTGTATATTGTGAAAGGCCAATGCACACCAAACCCCTACTCCCTTCTCTCTTTTGTCAACATCCCTCCACTAACTCTCCTTTAGCCTCCCTCTGCTCTCTGCTTTTTCCATTTCGCCTATTCTCCCCAACCATCCCCACCCCCCACATCCCAAGTCAGACAGACAGACCCTGCAGGAATGTGGCATAATCACTTTATTTCCCTGTCGACTGGAACTGCTGCCTGAGTGTACTCTGACTGTGCAATCCGCTCCCTGCCCCCACAGGGACAACTGTGGCCCAGGTGACAGCCACAGATGCGGATGATCCCATGTTTGGCAACAACGCTAAGCTCATCTACTCCATCCTGCAGGGGGAGCCCTACTTCTCTGTGCAGCCAAAGACAGGTACGATGATTCAATTGACGTTGGATTTTCAGAAATTAGGCCTAAATTTGCAAAGAAAGTGATATTTTCCAGATAGATTTTACCCTAATACATTAAGTTATCAAAGTTCACTTGTTTTTTTTCAGTTCCATTAAAAAAGAGGATCTTATACAGATCTATTATATGGATATACACCAGTCAGACCGAGTTCTACTATTAAAACCTACCACAAGGATTTACAAGAGGTCATTACCTAATTAGCAAATTGGTTAAAGAGGAATGTTTCCCAGAAAATTTATTTGAATATTTAGTGGAAGGAGAAAGTGTGGAAGGAAAAAAGCTGCACAACTAACAATTTGGAAGGCAAGCTGACTAGACACAGAGCGCTGTATGTAAGCATAATAATGGAGAGTTCAGTGGAAGGATAACCTGCGCTGTAACAGAAGCCTTGAAGAAACAGGAAAGCCAAGCTTGTAAGGGAGTCTAGGAGAGATTTACACTGCAATGTTAGAGTCATACTTCAACAGCCAACTCATCAAGCATAGACCTTAACTGTTAATGTCCTTGCCTTAAGCCACTTCTGAAGCAGGGATGCCTCAGTCACTTTATCTGAACTAAGATAAAAGACTAGACTGGACCCCTTTTAATATGAAATTATATTTTACTCTCTTGTTATATGAAATTATAATAATTAAAATGAACAGAAGTTAAGATTTGATAGTCAAATCTTTGTGTATTAAATCGGCATAGTGAATACATTTCAGTTTGGAATTCATTTCATTTAAAAAAAGTATTGCTTTTTTTGGTGGTATTTAAATTAATTGAAATGCCCCTGCAAATTGTTTTTAAAGGATTCCATGGCTTCCCCAACTTTAAACAAAAATGGTGACAAATTTGCTGTTTTTTAAGTACAATTTACTTCACCAAAATGTAATTTACAAAGTTTCTCTGGATGCATGAAAAATTCTGCTTTAATACCGCAGTCAGGCAGAGCTCATCCCACACACATTGTTGACCTGAACTGTGAATAGCTTTAAGGGGGCATCATTGACGCCGAAGAAATTTAAAATGCAAATCAATGCAGTCGCTGAGAGGACAAAACCCAGTTGTAACAGAGACCACTGTTTCTTCTTAACTAAAAAGAAAAGGCATCAGTTTCCTCTAAAAATCTACACATTTTTCAAAATTTTCCCAAATAACTCAGATGACCTGTAAGAAATAAGTCCAGAGTTGTATTAGCTTAACATTTAAAGATGAAAATAAAACCATTTAGGAATTTTGTACAGATAGAGGAGAAAAACTTAAAGATATACTATGCATACTGGGGAATTATTAATACGTGTTTTGTGTGTTATGATTAAAACAATTAGTTTGCTCTTAATGTGTCTGCTATCAATATCAAATTTCATATATGTATTACTACAGAAAAAAGTTATTTTACTCATGATTCTGTCATGATCCGTCTGTCTTTGTGTTTAGTTTCTGTTCTCTGTGCTCCCTGTGCTCCCTGTGTCCCCTGATTGCTCCCAGGTGTGTCTTGTTCCCCTGATTGTCCCCTGTGTATTTAAGCCCTTC
>JAUZNJ010080887.1:0-24027 GCA_034780135.1 Jordanella pulchra | reverse complement strand
TTTCTGAACATGTTTTTGTAAACAGCTAAAATAACAAAACTTGTGTCACTGTCCAAATATTTCTGGCCCTAACTGTATGTCCTGTATCTTCCTTGCAGCTCTGTGTTTTTTTTTCTCTGTCTAACCCTCTTTAAATCCCCTGTCATTCTCTCTAAGGCCATGGGAAAGATGGATGAAAATCAGTTTGTCGCAGTCACTTCAACCAATGCGGCAAAAGTCTTTAATCTTTACCCACGTAAGGGACGCATAGCCGCTGGCTCTGATGCTGATATCGTTATCTGGGACCCTGACAGTGTGAAAACAATCACTGCCAAACTACAGCAATCTGTAAGTAGCGTTCAATTTATAAACTGTAAATAAAACATTTTTGTTCCAAGCATAACTAACAAATTACTGTATGAGTATCTTTACATTTTTAATATTTAAAAAGGCTGCAGAAGAGGAACTTTTAAACTGTATGTTATAAAAAAATGTGACTGTCATTCAGACAGGAAAGCAACAGATATTCAGATATATATTATATAAACGCTCGAAGCAAACATTTTATTCCAACTGTGAAGGAAGTATATTCTGTGAAAAATGCAGTTTGGCTATGCTGCCAAATACTTATTTAGATCCCCCTTAAACATGCAAATCCGCCTTAAGCAAATCAACACAAAGCAGTTTTAAATGTATTCAGGCTCTATGCTGGATCTAACCAAGACTCCCTTTCCTGATGCCACCCGGAGGTTATAATCCCCCTTCAGCTCTTAGCATAGCCCCACCTACTGAATTCATTTAATTGTCACAATATTCTGTCTTTGAGCCCTTTGACAGATTCCTTGCTCTATAAAAACATAAACAAATTCGTATTGTCCATTTTATTGACCCCCTTTATCTTACTTTCTATTT
The DNA here is from genome assembly GCA_034780135.1 of Jordanella pulchra. Lineage (NCBI taxonomy): Eukaryota > Metazoa > Chordata > Actinopteri > Cyprinodontiformes > Cyprinodontidae > Jordanella > Jordanella pulchra. Next base: position 23,136 of record JAUZNJ010080887.1, on the reverse strand, counting down.
TTTTCCCTGTCTCTCCAACATAGGCTGCAGAATACAACATCTTTGAGGGTTTGGAGTGCCGTGGTGGGCCAGCACTGGTCCTGAGTCAAGGCCGGATTGTTTATGAAAGCAGCAAACTGCAGGTTCAGCCAGGCACTGGTCGGTTTTTACCACGCAAACCCTTCCCTGACTTTGCCTACCAGCGGGTCAATTGCAGAAATCAGGTAGGGTCCAAAAATATTTCAACAGCAACATTAAGAATTTAAGACACACATAAAAATGAAATAACAGTCTGATGAAATATAAAAACTTAGGAGTCAAAATTGAAGAACTTTTGGCAATATGAAAAGCTCATAACAGAAACATTGTTGCTATTGTTGGTTCATTTTAACAAGTTCTGTTAGATAAAGTTTAAGCTCTTAGACTGTTGAGGCAAAAAATTATAACCTTAAATTGTTGACAAAAGATTATACTTAATCTGTGAAACATTTTCACCTTTTTCATCTAGGAACTACTAACATTTATTATATTTTATCAAGGTTTAGGAAAATAAATCAGCCCAGAAGAGATATGCTTTTGTATGCAGCCCTTGAATCAATACTTTTGACAAATGTCTCCATCAGCTTTGCATGGACATCCTTGTTCATTATTCTTTGTAGAATAACTGAAGCTAATATACATAGATGCAGAGTATCAATCAACAACCTGAGACTGGTGCATTCATCTGTAACATATGAATATACTTTGATCTAAACCAATCAATATCACTTCCTGTTTGGTAGTTTTCCAGAAAAGGGCTCATTTGTTTTTCCCCAGGATCTCTCTATGCTTTCCTCTATTTATGTATGTTATGGGTAATATATACATCCTATACTGACAATATCCTTGCCTATATATCTTAATGAATAATAGTTTGGCTACTATGAGTAATTTAAGACGGTAATTTCTCTTATTTTTTCACAAAATTAGCCAATAATGTTTCTTTCAGAAAAAATGACTTGATATATTCAGAGGTTTTCAATTAACCCAGAAAGAAAAGATAGTGCATATAACTGTGTGCTTTTAAAAATATTTTCTAATTTACTTTTTTTTAATTTATTTTATTTAAAAGGTTAAGAGCAAGCAGGGAGTCACTCGAGGGATTTATGATGGTCCTGTGTACGATGTTGCTCCTACACCTAAATACATCACTCCTTCTCCGTCAGCCAAGACTTCCCCCACTTCCCACCAACCGCCGCCGATACGCAACCTTCATCAGTCCAACTTCAGCCTTTCAGGTTCAGTAAACTGCAGTTTTCATATCACAACACCTCAGAGGGACCATTTTTGTTTGTTTTGATTGTTTTTTTGTCACTATTTTTTTTTTAATCATTATCAAGAAAACCAGTTATTTCCGCTACAGTCGAACGATGTAAATATTGTAGTGGTTTTAGAAAAACAGGTTCGATTTTTAGGTTGATTTTAAGAGTATAAGACTATTTAAATCGAGTGCTGTATTAGAGGATATTAACTTTCTACATTTAGAGATGTTTGCTCATCGAACCAGAAAGATGGTGTAGGCTATCTGTTGTATCAGTCTGATTTTCTACAACTTAGAAAATCAGACTTCTTAACAATTTATAGACCTAAAAAAGTTAAGAAAGATGCCACTTTCACTTCTGTAGGAGAAATTACCTTCAAAATCCCACGTTTCACTGCACTAATGGCAGACCTAGGGCATTAGGACACAATTGATGAGTCAGATTAACACATCCAAGACACTTAATAAAGCTAACTTAAAGTAATAATGCTGAAGTTGTTTAGGCAAGGAAACGGGGACTAATGTAAATATATCTTGCAAAAATGGTATATTCAGAACTATATATCCAATTTTTGCTTCATTTTACTTTGTTTTTAATAACACCACTTTTTAAAACTTTTTTTTAAACCAGATACTAAATTTTTCTCACTATTGGACAAAAACATAGATTGCCATAGAATATATAACATTTGACATGACATTTCTTTGAAATGGAAATTCCTTCAGTTTGGTCAAAGCCAAGGCCCAAGTATTTTACACTTCCCAGTAAATATTTCTCTAGAAAATCACAGATTTTAGGGGTAACTGCTAGGGTTCGTTTTCCCACAGGAAGAATGAAATCGTGTAAAATGGCGATAAGATGTTTTTGCTGTAGAGCGAGTTGTAATTGAAGCTGTTTTAAAAGCTGTGAAATCAGATATTACAGGGGTCTGTCTAACTTGATGTTAATTCTTCAGTACTGAGGCTTTCCTTGCTTTTTGATATGTTCATTCTGGTTACATATTTCATTTACCGTATAATTAACTATGACTAAGAAGCTCATGTCCAGGACCTTTCCTAATCTGGTACGCTTCTTATTCTTGCAATATTTTCTAAATTTATCTGTTTTTTTATCTTAGGTGCTCAGATTGACGACAACATCCCTCGTAGGTCTGGCCACCGCATCGTAGCACCCCCAGGTGGTCGCTCCAACATCACCAGCCTTGGCTAAAGGCTTGGCTCTGCATATGCATAAGCCATGGCTGGTTTGATGTTTCGTCTTCTAGGTGTGCATGAGTGTAAAAGTACGACTGCCACGAAATAATATCTTTGTGTAAACTCCATAATGTTTGTTTTTACAGCTCTGCACTTCAGTATAGGACATCCATGCTATTAGTAAAGCAGTGTGATTCACAATCAGACAGCCTATTTAAAACGTTGCTAAACTTATTCAGGACTAACCTAACCTTGTTTAGTCATGACGTTGTTTCGTTCTTCCTTTTAATTAGGACTTTCTCCTTATTCTTCCTCACTGTTTATTTCTTAACAAATGAGTATGGTCAAACATGGTGCTACTTTCCACCACCTGGTGGACTGCAAAAGAGTTGACTTTTTTTGTCTTTTTGCCTGCAAATAGTTTCAACACTTTTAATATTATTACCTTCATTTTAACCGAAATAGGCTAATTTTATATAGGCTATTGCATGGACAAATCTTTCAATGTTGCACTAGTTGTTGTTAATTGTGGCAACACATTACACATAAAACTGCACTAGAAGCACATTTGTAGCCAACAGCACAGATGTATTTGCATACTGGGAGATGTAGATGCTTTAATAATGTATTCCCATTCACTGTGGACATGTTTGGCTGCTTCCGGCTCCAAATCATAGCATTCACTGAAAAGTTCCTAAAACTGCAATAAAAACAAAAGGAGTGTCCTCCCCCAAATACTTTTTATGCAAAATGTGTTGATGTTCTCCTAATCAAATGTGAAAGTAGTTCAGTAGCGAAAAAAAAATGTTGAGGTTAGACCAATTTTAGATCCATATAACAGTTTTTTTTTTTCCACAAAATTTGTGATGTTTCTAAGGGATTTCTTTCAATAACTGTTCCTGGAAATGATCATCACTGTAATGAAGCCCTGAGCTCACTGCTGTAAAAAGGAATCCAGAAACCTTCCTTACAATCGCAATCAATCTTTGTAATCTTTTTATGTTCCTTGTGCTTAATTATAGGTGTTTTGTCATGTTGCTCAAGTTAGTCTTTCTTAACAGCTCATTTTTTTCTTGCTTTGCTGCAATTTGTCTATTGGAACCACTAATAAACAATAAAGACTGAACTGTTGTCAAAATCTGTTTGAAAAGACTCTTGTGACCATGATTCACGTTCAAGGAAATCAATAACATTCAACTCTTGGAAGAGTATTATGGCAGCCCAAAACAAAATGTATAATGATCAATTATTTCAACTTTAAAGAACAATACTTAGATATTGTTGACAGACTCATGGAAGCTGAGGTGAGTAGTAACTTGTCTCATTTACTTAGTTATATTTACTTGAGTAACTTTTTGGAAAAAAAAATGTTTTAGGAGTAGTTTTACTGCATTATACTTTTATTTTTTTGTTTATATTCTTGTTAGAGTATTATGGAAGTCCCGAAAGGGACTATTACAGAGGTAAATTTTCTGATTCTTTACTTCTTTCTTAATAAACATACCTATAATTCAGAGCAGTGCTGCACTTTTTCTCTACAATGTATTAAACTGCTTCAGCTAGTTGTCATTCTCATTTTTTAGTTAAAAGCTATTAAACAGAATATTAATTGATTTATTTTAATCCATTATTATCTTAAGGATTAGAAAAAAATATTTTTTTTTACATCTGCCTTGGGTTTCCTTGGTGTAATGACCCACTGGATACAGATAAGATTTTTATTAAACTAATACTGTGTATCATGTTTGAGGGAGGAGGGACAAGCATTAGCAATAACTATAAGCAAAATGGAAAGGTGTGAAAGATTTATTAGAAACAATATACAGGATAAATAGTGTTCAAGTATTGCAGCATGGTCTTGATTCAGACCATAGGAGGGGAGACAAGTATTACAGTTCGGTTAGGAAACAATGAATTATGAGAAAACAGGTTGAAAATCTTTACTGTTAATGGAGATAAAGGATGACCAGGGGGAAGAGAGCACATCCACAAAATCTGAACACGACTGTATGTGGCAAAGCTGTCTCTTTGTTTTCTTTCTTTCTGTAGAGCGGTTTGGAGAAGTGGATAGCAGTGGAGGATAGACAGGCAAGTAAGTGTGAGGTGGGTATGTTTGGGCTCTAAGCAGACAGGAGTGAAGCACAGGAACTTGAACAAAAATTAGTTTCTAAAAAGGGGAAAGTAGACTTTGTTTAATCAAAGAAAACTAGGATTAAGAGTAGAACAAGACTAAAACAAGAGAAGACCACCTAATTACCATGCTGTGGGCAATAACAGTTCTACATCCTCTGGATTTGTGCCTCTTTAATCTCCTCTCAGTTAGTCCTGATGTGCTACAGCTGTGGACCCACTCCTGCCCATCACCCCTTGCTATAAATAAAGAAGTATGATAGACGCACATACCAACCTGCTGACATTGGATCTGAAACTGAGTCTCTTCCTGCTAAGCCAGGAGAACACATACAACATAAGCCCAGTATATATTCCAAAAGGATAAAAGAAATCAGCCTAGCTTCCGTTCAACCATTCAGTCTAAAGAAATAACCAGTGGGATGGTTTAAGATCGATTCAGTTTTTCCAAAGTAACAGTTAACTTGGGATTATAGACTAATGTTTCACAATGCAGAGATTTTGGAAACAGATTTTAGTTTTGAAATGTAATGCATGTGTTCCTTATTAAATGATATAAGAATAAAATGTTAACATACATTTTTTAGTGCACTTAAAGACTCTCATATATTTGCCTTTATATATATGATCACATTTTTAATTTTTTTACCCATAGCAGGTGGAAGCATAAAACCTTCTTGGGATTCCCCTACAAGCTTGGAACACCTTTCCTTTGGAAGTTTCTCTTACTCTGTTTGCCAAAATCGTTTAAGCTCCAGCAGGCTGGCTGAGAAACATGAGCGCACAGCTATTTTAAAACCGTTTGATATAATCCGTTTGATTTAAAACCCTCATTACAAGAATATCCTGACAGAGACAGGCTGCAGCTCACACAGTAGGTTTCTTACATACAAAAAAATACAAGAACATTTTGAGTTTAACGATGTGCAGATATGTGTATGAGAATATCAAGGGCAGCAAAACATTAATACTTGAAACAAATCCCTTGGTTTCTGTGAAGCCAATGATTTCCTGGTAAATATGAAAAAGGACTGAACAAATATTACTGGATGATGTTGCTGGGATTTAAAGAAATGACTGATTGAGTTTGTTAAACAATTGCAAACAGGCAGCAGCACCTAAAAGGACTTCTTATCTGGCAACTTGAACTTAAAATAGTTTTGGTTTATGTCAACAAATTCAGTCAAAACAGATATTATTATAGGACATTTTGACAGTACAGTAGTCAAAAAAAAAGAACACATTATTCTGGCTTCGGCTTCAGATGTAGTTTGTGGCTCAGATGTTTTGTTTTAGGATGGCCAGCAGACATGGTATGTTTTTTTCTGTCTGTCCGTCTGTACTGGATAACTTAACAAAGTTATGAAAGGATTTTAATGACATTTTTACAAAAAGTGCACCTCACCCCAAGGACCAGTTCATAAAATTCTGGTGAGGATCCATATCTTAATCCTTTCCAGCCCAAGTAGAACAGTTATGACATCTCCGGTTGAGGAGAACATTAATACAAGTCAGCTTGAAGTAAAAGCAGCAACTCCTCTGCACTCTCGCTTTGCTTAGTAATCCTTGAAAGCTTTTGTTTCCCTCTTGCCTTCACAGCTTTTTTAATATTTACATCTCACTTAACCTTTCATTAACATACATTCATGCAGCATATAATAAACAGCAGTTTCTTGGCTCATCCTCATTGATGAAGGTATCAGTGACTCCTTTTAGACAATTATCGCCTCACCAAATCTTCCCTACACTGCAATTGTGTAGAGAATAACGGATACTGTAAGATGACATTTATAAATGTTTCATCTTTGTTTTTATGTTATCTAATATTGTGAGAAATTAAATCTTGAGGTTTCATAAGCTGTAAACCATAGGCTACAAAAATGAGAACATAAGTTAATTTTCAGGGGAAGAAAACATGGCCTATTCTGTTCTTAAATGTTTTAATTTAAAGTTTCCTTCTTTCGGTATCTGCTAAACTTAAGCTGTAAAAGAGAGCTAGATGGAGGACTTCCATGTTACTTTAAGTGCAGATTGGCTTCTGTCTGGCCACTGTACCATAAAGGCCTGATGGGTGTGAGAGCGCCCTTTTCAATAAGGTACCACTGGACCTCATTTATGATGGCCATTATTGGCTCCTCAAAGCCACTTATATCCTACTGTTCAGGTTGGCTGAGCTGCCAGATCTAAGAAATCTGTTGGAGGTTTCAACTTATTTTCCAATGAGAGGTCTGCTGTGCTCTTCAGCAACTTTTATCTTTTTTAAAGTTTTTCTTATATCTTACTGAACATTTCAATAATATTGCCTAAACTCTATAAGCTCCTTTTCTAATGACTTGGATAACTTAGTCAAGATAGCGCACAGAAATTGTATTTTATAACTCAGAAATGAGATGCAACAGAAAAAGTCTTAGAGTTAGAAAAAGTCTTTTGGGGTAAAGATGTCAAAATAGATTAAAAGAATATTCTTAAAAGGTGGCTGTGCTTCGTCTGCATCATGGTTATGCTGATGAGGAAACTGAAAAGTAATAATATATGTTAAAAAAAATAATATGATTATATTAAAGCTTTTCTTCCATTTTTTTATGTCGTCTGTATTTCACTTTTTTCTGATCTCGACATCTCTGTACTTCATCTTTTCATATGATTCTCATTCAGCCTGCAGTCTGTATCCATCTTATGAGGTTATATAACTGCACATTACTCTTGAGGTATATGTACAGTTCAGCCAGCTGTCAGCCAACTTATCTTTAAGTTTTTCCAAGTCTGAAAGGTATCTGCAGCTGCACCGCCACAGGATAAACTTAAGGTCACATTTATTAGTAACTGTGATGAAGATTTGTTAAAGCCACTGTATACAAACCTGCTAGTATCTCCTTAAAAAGAGTAAATTCTATTTCGAGTTAAATGGCCAAACATTCTCACTCTGTGTTTGTTGTTTTGCTAGATAGAAACGACTATGGAGTTAGTCTATGGAGCTGTGTCTGATCAAAATGCTCAAATCACCTCTCTGCTTTTATGGCATGAATCCTTGATATGAAGGATTACTGCAAAGTCAATCATACAATGAAAATAACTTTTTTGGACCTTCTTCTCCTCCTGTAGCTTCAGGCATGTCCCTTTTCCTAATCTGAATGGAATACTAAAGTATTTGACACTGAAATATCTCTCATAGGGAATTAAGAGACCTTCAATAGTCTTTGCTTTGGTTGTGAAGGATGTGAGATTGAAAAAACTCAATATTCAGTTTACCTTGGCCTTAACAATGTTTGTTTAATAATATTCTCCACTCACCCTAAGAGGTTTTACAGAACAAATGCATCTTCACAGGGATTAGATCAAAACGATTCAGGCTCTATATACAAATAAAGTAACATCTACTAGCAATTGATTGGACAGATTTTCTTTCCTAGGGAATCTAATAAAAACAGACTGCCAACTACATTTTTCAGATTACACTTTGCAAAAATGAACCCCAATGTATTATTCATTCTCCTGGTAGCAGAGTCCCATAGAAATACATTTGTAGCAACAAGAAGAGAAAATATTGCATGCATACTTCTGCAAAGCCCTGACTGTTGTTGCATTCTAATTTTTTAACAAGTATTTTAAAATCCAGTCCTGCTCTGTTTCCCATTCTCTTTATCTGTAACATTTTGAACTACATCAACTGTGAGTGTAAAAGACACTCCTATCATCTATTACTTTAGTTTCTGGGTTTATTTTGGTAACAACAGGCAAACATTCATACATGTCCTTGTCACTAATTGATAGTGATACTACATCACCACAAAAGTAATGTGCAAAGTTAATGGCAGAGATATCAACATGGTATAAAGGGGTCAAAATGGTGAAAACAGCAGATGGAGAAGGAATCATTTGTTTTTTACCGTTCCAACAAGACCTTCTCCAAAGCTAGGAAAAAAAACAGCTTTTGTTTTTTTTTTTTTTTTAACAACAAACAACTTCTTAGCAGATCTGGTTATTTTGACAGAATTCATCCTTATTTTAATCTTCTGCCTGTTGTCACACTGCGACCTCAAACTAAAAGGTATTTTATTAGAATCATTGATATGAAAACAGAAACGAAAGTCATGAAAAACTCAGTCATAGATGAAATGCAAGATAGCACAAGCGAGGCAACAAGATGACAAGACAGCCCGCTTAATGGCATTGGTTATGTTTCCAAATCTAATCTGCTCACCAAAGAGAGACGAGGAGAGCGATTTATATCATTGGAAATGAATAAATCTCAAAATGATCAAGAAAAGTGGGTGGAATGGTAGACTGAGCACACCAGGACCCCCTACTCTACTAAATGTGGTTCATTTAATGTTAGCTCAGCCAATCAGAACCTTCAGCTGTTTATTTAATCGTTTTATTCTGGTGAAAAAAACTCAATAGATTACTTTCTATATGCAACAGTATATGTATGCTGATCACTAAAGTACTTTTTTTTTTATTTTAAGACTTAAACTTATAATTGAAATGTTTGTAATAAGGGAAATATAGTGTCTATGTGAAGAAAACAGTGACTAAAATGTCACAAGTGTCACCCTTCTTAAAACATGTTTTTTTTACAGAACAGTTCTCATCCTGGGTTTTAAACCAGAAAGTGCTACTGCAGGATTCATTTCTTTTCCACTTAACATGCACTACTTCCACACTATACATGAGGAAAACCTCTTTCCTCGATTCGGCTGCAGATGAACCGTTTGCATCAACATCACCTCCAGGGACCAGCAGAGACCTGCATCCTGCCACCACCATCTGCTCTGAAATCAAACCAAAGGAATAGACTATATAGAGCTTTGAGGGGAAATTATGCATATTTTCTTCTGCAGCAGGTCACGACACAGCGTTATTTAGAACAGTAATTGTTCCTGGAGAAGAGTGAAAAGAGGCCACAATGAAAGAATAATGCAGTGCCTTTTTGATCCTTACTAAAATAAGCTGGTAGAAAAAAAGACAAGTGGATGACTTTCTACAAGTAAATCACAGAGGTTGTTGTGTTGTTTACCCCCAGTGATATTATCTCAGGGGCACCTGTGCACATCTGAGCAGCTTTTAATTATATGCTATAAACAAAATGATTTATCTTCTGGATTCAACCCTGCTATGAGTATCATCCGACCAAAAACAAGTAATATGGTCTCCGTCTGCTTTACCAAACAGTCTCTAAAGTAATTTTAAACCTACTGGTGAGAAATATAAGGTTTTTGAAGCTTATTATTCCAACTATGTTAACTTTTACATTTATATCTGAGATCTTAAAGTGTTATTGTTAACGCCTTTAGCTTTAAATGAATTCTGAGCTCCTTTTGAGTTCGAAGATTTCGGAAGAATTTAAGAACCTCTAAGAAGGCAGAACGCTGCGTTTCTGTCCAGTTGCAATATTCCATGTCATCCAGTTGGTGTCGCCGTTGAGCTATATCAGAAAACTAATTTCTGACAAGAATAAACTTTATGCTGTTTACTAGGGCAATTACTTCAGTGGAAGAAAATGTTGTATATGTCAACTTAAGATTATTTACTTTCTTATTTTATATTCATTTGCTTTGTGTTTGAATTAATTCGACTCCAAAGTCATCCTAAGAAATGTAAACAGGTCAGATTCAAGTACAATTATCAATCAAATTAAATCCTCTTCAGTCTATTGCGTTCCCATTAACTGAAAATCCTTATTGTCAGATTCAATAAATTTGTAATCAATTAAGGTTCCATGCAGTCAGGTTGTGTATGTTAGTGAATTTAAAATACCAGATTATTGTCCTAGCAAATATATAGACTTCAACAAATCTTTGCTTCTGCTCAACACATAATAACTCTGATATGATTCTGACAAAGATACTTTAGGTCTTAGCAAATGCTTTAAGGACATTGTATAGAAATAAATATTGAAATAAATAATAAATAAAGCCAGCTCACTTTGACAGAGAAACTCATCACCTTTTACTCATCCCTCAAACCCAGGGGTGCTAAACTCACTTTTACTTCAGGCCACTTCAGCATTATCAAGTAGGATAGAGCTGTAAAAATTCAACTTCCAATTGAATAATTTAATTTACAAAGTGCACACTGATCTGCCATTGGTAATTTACTGAAAGTTATTTAGCAGCTTAAGCTTCTTTGTACACTTTAATAGAACAAATGCCTTTATTTTCTGACATAATATGCATCTTTTGGCTCTTGAGAGCTGGATAAACTGCTGTGGCAGCAGAATTTGATCTGCATACCTTGAGTTTGACACATATGCTCCAAATAATACATAGCAATACACACAAACATTTAAACCTGGTTAGAATGTTTCTATGGGGTAACCATGTATTGCACAAATCTTCACAGGTATCAGTGCTACATAGAGAATGGGTGGATTACATTTATACAGGAACATAATATATATAATAACAGCTGAAGAGGATGGTGGTAATCTAACCTCTGAAAGCAAATGATTCTTCTGGATCTTACTTTGCAATATAAAGATAAGGTGGTTGAAAATAAATGCATGCTACATTTTTCGAGTTTTTTCTTTTCAACAGTTACACAATGTAAGGAATCAATTCCTTTTTAAAGACTATAAAGGGATTTCATAAATGATCTTATCAGCAGGAAATAGTGTCGTTTTTACAGATCTACTAAAGCACCATTTCTATGGCTGATAAACTAACAATGATGCCCTTTATTTGAGCCTTTCGGAGGACAATTAGATCTAAAAAAGGTAGAAGCAATATAACAATCTAATACCAAAATATTACAGACTCCACATATTTGCAGGTAATGTGATACAAGCAAAACTAATCCTTTTTCCTTTTCTACTCAAAACCTTATTCATCAACTGGATAAACCTTTATACAAAAATCATGTCATATATGTTTTACATCCTGCAACTACATCAACTATGTTGATGGCACAGCTTTGATGAACTCCAACAGATGTAACCAGGAAAACATGAAAAGACATAAATGAGGAGCTATGGAGGAACACAGGGAGGATCAGCTCTCATATCATCTGTCGTGGTGTGTTGGTGAGAGACTGTGTTTACAACTCTGCAACCAGTCTTTCCTGAACAGAGGAACACAGCACTGACAGAATCTTTTATTTATGCGAGGCTGCAGCGCCTTCAAATCACTCTTTGCTCTTTCATGATTGTCAATACGGATGCAAACTGACCGGAGATCTGCAATGATTTATTGTTGCAGATCTCCGGGCAATAACTGCAATTAGAGGAGGAAATTTAAATGCAACACAAAAGCACATCTTTAAAATTCAGAGTCAGTGGGCCAAGGCTTCCTCTTCAAAGGCAATCCACTTGAGGTTGCTGTCATTCAGAGAAAAAGGAAGTCTACTAAAGATGCTGAGAGCTGCTTCCGACAGTTCCAGAGAGGATTTGATATATACTGGACATTGTATGGGTAGATTAATGACCAGAATTTATTTAACCATCACATTTATAAAATCAATAAAAGCCCCATCTGCTGAGAACACCCCTTCCATTTAATTTAGGGTTCAAAATAGATGACATCTTTTTTCTCAGCGCAAAAAATTCCATGTGTCTTCATTGTACAATACAATGATTTATGTTACAACCTTTTATTAAATGGAAATTGACAGATGATTCTTGATGCTCTGATGTTTAGACACTGCCAGTAATATCTATTTACTGAGTGGATTCATGGCTTTTCCTTTCACTTGTAATTTTATGACTTTATTGTTTGCTTCAGACGACAAGAACATGAATTGGAAACACGCATAATTGGAATGCTCTTAAAAATTCATAATTTGTTGTTTGTTTTGGATGGGACAAAGGCAACAGTTCAACATGCAACATGATGCTGATGTTTCCCAAAAACCCTGACATAAAAACATTAAGTTACTAAAACGCATAAAAGCTTTAATCCAAACCTAATATTAACAATAATACAAAAAAGACCCTACATTGTAATGTATTCAACTCACAATAGAAAAACTTACTAGCAATTGATTGGAGCCATTTTCATGACAAAATTCAAAAGCCTTTATACTCCAATTATGCAGGGTTTCTCTTTTAATCCTTTTTGAAACAAATAATAACAGTTTACTATGATGCATAGATTGGTGGACAGACAGATGGATGGATGATCTTTTACATAGTTTATTTTGCACTTTTTAGATTTAGCAAAATAAACTGGAATGAAAAGTATAGCAGGCAGCAGGTATCTAAGTCTCTAAAATCTAACTTTATTTCACTTTGAATGAAATGTTAGGACACAATGTGAGGTTTTTCTCTTATAGTAAATTTAGGAGCTGTATGATTGACACTCCATATAAATTACTGATCCAAATGAAGTGGCTTAGTCAACAAGTGCAACAAAAAGAAGCTATCCATTGAGGTTTCTATTCATTAACATTTCCTTTTGCCTATCTGAGATCAGGTTATGGAGGTAACAGGTCCAGCAGGGACACTCAGAAACTCTTTGAAACGTTTTGCAATAATCAGACAGTAGAAGGAAAATGACTAAAAAAGTCACTCTGAGTCCAAAGAATGTCATCAAAAGAAGTCCAGAAAGCCAAGTCATTTTTCAGAAAGAACTCAGTAATGAGCACTTGCCCTATTCTTGTTAATCATTTTGAAAAAATGTTGGGCATGTTTGATGTTAGTGTTTTCAGGAGGCTGGAGGGAATGTTGCTCCAAGTGGAGAAAATGACTTCAAAGAGGGCATCCAAAGTCTGGAACTGCTGTTCATTTTTGCAAACTTCCCTTGCTATCCAACCCCAGATATTCTTAGCTGGATTTTGATGAGTGGAGCATGCAGCATGGTTCAACAGAGGGATGTTCTTTTTCTGGAGGAACTTCTTTGTTAGGTGGACATTGTGAATTTACAGTGCTGTGTGTTAAAAAGAACAAAAACAGTCACTGACAGACAATTGGCCTCCAGTCATTAGGGGGAGCCTCCTGAAACTTTTACACATAGCCAGATGCAGTTTGATATCCCTGCACAACCCGAGACTTCATAGCTCCATTGAAATAAAACACCACCGATATCATGATGTTGCCCCCCTTCCTGTGCTGTGTTGAAAAGATTTAAAGTGGGATCTCCTTCTAATGACATTGGCAGCCATCTAATCATCACGTTACATTTTGTCTCACCACTACTTTTAATGTCCTATTTTTGTTTTTGTTTTTAAAACCCTTCTTGCTGTCTTTTGGTTAAATATGGGAGTGCAGTTGGAAGTAGTGACAATCTTAACTTGGGCTGAGGATCATCTCTTCTCTGACAGCTGACTGGATCCTCAGGGCTAGGGCTGGTAAAATATTGGTCTACAACTTATATATAACTATATATAAATATATATATGGCTGCTAACTCTTTTTTGTCTTTAATGGACGGTTGGAAGGGTACATAAACTTTCCAAAACAACTGCATATAAAGCTTATTTGCCTTTGCCATCAGGAGTTCATGACATTGTTGATAACTGACAGAAAAAGACCCTGAATCGATATCTTTATGAAGATTTGGGCTTTTAAATGCATTGGTTTCGATTAACTGATGGATAGCCTATTTCATTGTTTTGGTTATGTGCAATAAATTGCTTACTGTAGTTTTTTTTGTTTCCTGTAGCTGACGCTTTACTTAGAACCCTTGTAAATTCAGTGCAAAATGTGAATTTTTGCGATTTTTCAAATTCTCTGTAATTTCTTTTAGCAGAGGTATATATTGTCCTTGTCCCACGCATGGTAAAGAAGTGTAGACTGCCTTGAAATATTCTATTTAACAGTAGCATAACCTCGCATTTATAATCTTCAGAGAAATCCCTTTTTTGTCTCAAGCATGTTTGAATAAGATGGGAAGAGAAATTGCTGTTTTTTTTTTCAACCAAAAAGCAATAATTCATGGTTCTTCGTATATGTATAAATTTAAATATTCTAATTGACACTTTGATTTTCTTTTTAGTTTGAATCGTAGAAACCTTTTTATGAATAATCCATGACCTTCGGCTGTCCTTGGGTATAAATATATAGCAATATGGCTCAATTCTTCTTGCCACTCATTAAAATGTAAAAGATGAGAAAGAGCGCCATTCACCCAAGGCTAATATGACCTAAGGCCACTTCCAGGGCAATCTGTATTGGTCAAGACATAGCTATAAATAAAAGGACTTCCTTTTTGTTTCAAAGTCTGCATTCAACGATGAATTTGTTACAAACTGCAAATGTGACCAAGTGGATAGGACTCAAATTTAAATCCTCGGCCCACATTTTAAAGCTTAACAATTAGCATGCAAATATAGTTAGAGATATCGACATGCAAAGTTTAAAAAGACAAATATTGTTTTTGTCAGAGATTGTTTTATTCCTTAACTGTGAGATTATGGACTAAATGGCCACATACTGTGAATAATGACACAAGTTCACATGCATTTTTTTTCTGAAGCTGATTTGATAATTCTGAACCAAAACCGGTTTATTTCTAGGTCACAAAGCCAGACTCCATTTTGAACAGGCTGCACTTTACCACACTCTTCGCACATGAGTTGAGAATTTGAAGGAGTGACTGTAGTACCTTATGTGATCTAGAAACCAAATGATGACCTGGACTTGGGGAGGTCCGACATTCTCATCTTCACATTTTCTGATGTTTCTGTGATTTTCCACCAGGAAGCAATATATTGATGTGGCATCAAACATGTCACAGCTTTATTTGTTATCAAACACAGGATGTGGCTTCAGTTGACATCAGTTGGAAAAATTTTGCAAACAATTAATCTGATAAATATTTAGCTTTTTGAAAACAACAGTAAGCAGGGTGTTTGAAGGGTTGCCATTAAATTCATCCATAGAAGTATCTCCAATAACTGAAAATGCAGGATATTAATCTATGAAGAGCTTACAAACTGTGACATCCTCATCTGGGGGCTTTGGCACTCATTCTAAAGGAGCTGTAACTTTAGTGTTTAGTGTAATCTTTTGAATTTGAGCAGGGCAATGGAAATATTTCTTTTTTTAGTCTGGCATTCACCATATATTAAATGAATTGGATTAAATGAATTAGATAAAACTTGCTTATCTAAAGTATTTATGTAGTAAATTCAATTTGCCTTTGAAAGAATTTTTATAATTTGAATTTGCTTTGTAAGAGGAAATACAACCCACCTTTCAGTAGTTAAAAATACTGTACAAAAAAACAATAACAAAAGAAAACAAACAAAAAAAAAACAACAAAGACATTTTGCACTTGATTAGGTTGACCTCAAAAAAAGTGCAAAGCATATATGTATGAATAAAACACTAAGAGACTATTAACAAGAATGAAAACGACAAAAGAGATATAAACACGTATTGTGTTTGTTGGGAGCAGTGATGTTTGTAAAGTAAAGCAGTTGCTGTGAGGAAGGATCTATGATAAGGCCTCTGTATGCATTTAGGGTGCAGCAGTCGTTCACTGATGGAGCTCTCCATCTCTATGACCTTCCGAAAGACCTCAGTTTTCTTAGCAGATAGAAGCTGCTATGATCTTTACTGTAAAGAGTATTAATGCTCTGACTCCAGTGCAGTTTATATTTAAGGTGAAGAGTCAGCTATTTATAAGAGCCTTCCATCTAAATGTCTTCTGCCTTTATGTTCACAAGTATTACAGTATCCATGTGCTCTATATGAATTATAAACACATAAGAAATAAAAGGAATGCTAATATTACTCATAACCACATGGTGTCAGTGTTTCATATTTGGTTAACAGAATACATGTTGCAGGGTTTTTTTTTTCTTCATTTTTTTTGACATTTTATAGTCCTTCACAGTAATCTTTACCTCCGTTAACACCCGTGAATCATTTTGTAAGATAAGTCTTAAATCCAAATTGCTTCTACATTTGAAAACTTTTCACAGAGCAGGATCAGGTTCAGGAAGATTCACCTTTCAAAGATTAAAGATGATGGACAGCACCGCATCGCAGTGCTCTATCCCAGATATGTCAGTCTGCTACAGAATGACATCACAGATCTACATTAAAACAGAGTCGTGCAGCAGAATATATCAGCTCTGAACTGATCAGAAGTTTAGCCTGGCCTCTTTATGACCTTGGTAGAGAGGACCAAGACTGACTCAAGTCTTGATTACTTCAAATAACCTCATCTACCGACATAAATTAGCTAATTGTGAAATTTATATTAGTTGTTTTAATGAATATAGTTTTTTAACACTGCAGCACAAAACCACACAGTTGTTTTCATTTGCATCATAAATAGAGTTGAAATCAATTCTATTTTTCTTTAAATTAACATGCTTGTAAGATATTTTCTCCAAAAAAAATCTCAAGTCGCCAACAAACGCACTGATTTGCTTACATTTATCTCTTGTGCCATCTACACCATAATTCGTAATGTCTGCTAACCTTAGAACAAGTTTAAGAGCAAAAATGTAGTTTTTGTAAAAATGCAAAAGCACAGGTGCATCAAGGAACAACTTATCATGTGTGAATCCCCTTTCTCCCAAATTATTATAAACCAATTAAGATGATGGTTTAGCTTTTTCAGTTTCTAGTATTCAACATAAGGTGAGTAAAACACCCTAAAATGATTGAGGTTGGCATGTCATTATTGGGTTATTCCTATTGTTCCTGATTCAATCACAATTAAAAAGATACTGTAGCCAAAGTAAGGTGACATTTTTCAACATTTCTTAAAAATCTATATGCCTAATCTGGTGACATTCTTTAAACTACAAAAGCAGATTAGCAATAAGGTTAATATTGAAGCTTGTTTTTGAAATGGCATTGTTTTCTCCTATGACAATGGAACAAAATGCAGATACCCCTGACTAGATTATAAGTCAAGTCTGTTTTTTCTTCTTATAGGAGACTTGAGTCTAAGTGGTATAGTTTCATTATAACAGCAAATTGATTGACTGATCTAATAAAAACAAGTAAGAGACAAAAACAGTAAGAGAGCTGGAGTGTTTGAAGTTTTTAATGCGAAAGTCAAACTTGTACATGGTTCATCTTCATAACCAAACCATTCATTTGCTCATCCTGCTCTTCTTCATCTTAATCATAATAGCAAATGCAATTAGTTCATTATGTAATTACAGGAAGGAAACAGTCGAAAAAAGCAACGACAAAAAAAAACCAACAAAAAACAGACAGACCCTTAAGATGAGAAAATAAAGAAAAAGAAAATCAAAACAGATTTTCATCTGATTTGTTTTCTTTTTCTTGAGTGCAGATTTGAACTTTAAGCATGCCATCTTCTCTTAGGGGTATCCAGGAGTCTTTCTACAGTGTAGATTTTCTATGTACAAGGCGAGAATAAAACAGCAAGAGGAGAACAGGCTAGGGTTTTCAGAAACGTCTTTGTGGATGACAGATCCCAGTCCGCCCTGTTTCTCCTCTTTGTTTTGCAGTAGTCTAAAACATATTCAGATTTAAACGTGCAGTATAAAAAGAAAATGGACACACCCACACAGTTCAATGTACAGCAAGTTCTCTGAAATCCACATTGGAAGGGGTTTGAAAGGTGCCATCTTTTAACTGCCATACGATAGCAGTCTGATGAAAAAAAGCGCTTCTAAGATAGGTCTCTTGTATATATTTCCGAAAAGGTATCCCAAGTTTTTTTTTTCTTTCCAGTTGGGGGTCATTTTTAAAATGACCTTTTTCGAGAGTCAACTTTGCAATGTAAAGTCTCTACACAGTCTTCAAGCTTTCACATTTTTGGTACATCCTCAGTGCAGTCCGTCAACAACAGAGCTCTGTAAAACAGCCATGCTAGATGTGGGAGGGGGGGTGTTGAAAGTAATGGACGCTGAGGAATAAATGTGCGAGTGGGCTCAGTGTTTGAGATTTAGCAGATAATAGTAAAGTTGGATGAACTTGTTTACAATAATTTAAGAAAAAAAACATTCAAGTTACCACTTTAAAAATGTAAGATGTCTTAGTGCACCTGAGTTTGCTGCTGTTCATTTCTCATCTTACCTCTTTGTATAGTCTAAACCTAAACAACCAGATAAAATATGAAACAGATTTACTGGCAGTTTCCACCAGTTACATTTGCCTATCCAGACATTAATGAGATCAGTGCAGATCAAGGGAGGAGAGGAGAAGAGAAAGGAAACTCATTAAGACCACAGGGACGACCTAACCCTATTATCCCTATCACACCATGGAGCCACACACACATGCCAATGATGGGAATTAAGACGCCTTGGCCTCGATCCACACCCACTCCTCTGCACAACGCAGCCGAGTGTGTCGGTGATGCTGCCGCAGTAGCTGACGGGTAGGATGGGACATTAAAGAGTCTGTTATCGGCACAGCAGTATGGGCGTGTTTAGGTCACAACTCCGATCTCCCATCGCACAAAGCACTTTTTCCACTTCTGGCATGTATCCCTTCAACTCTGACAGAAAAGGCCCAAATGCATTTTTACCCCACTGCAGATAACTCCCAGTGTCTGGCATTATTATCTCCACCCCCTTCTGGATGCATAACCAGTTAATAGAGATGTTTTCAAACGGTAGTACTGTCCAAAAAGCACAAGCTTTTTTGTTAAAAAAGAGAAAAAAAGACATTTGCATCTTCTGTCATGCAGTTTCTTTTTCTTTCCTTTATATACCTTACAGAAATTACAGAGGTGGTTCTTTTACATGAGTCCTACTTACACTATGCAGATTATCTCTAACTCTGGCAGTTTCTATCGTTTCTTTAAGAGTAGATGCCGCTGAAATTCTCTTTAATGTTGCCTTTCGCATCAGTCAGAAAGAGAGAGAGAGAGAGAGAGACAGCAAGAGAGAGAAAGAGAGAGAGATAGAGAAGAGAGAGGGAGAGAGAGAGAGAAGGAGAGAGAGATGGGTAATTATTTTAATACGTTTCATGTTTAAATATTGGCTGGAGAGAAACAGGCAAAACACTACAGCTAGTTTGATGAGGCAATGCATAAGAAAAAAGAAGACATGGGAAAAAAGCACAAACACACATACTGACTGAGCATTTCGTAAAATCTCAGTTTGTTTCTTCCGGATGAGCTTGATCTGTGATGTTTGTCTCTTTTGCATGATTTTACTGCATGAAAGTGAAGGCAGGTTATTATTGACTTTGACTTAAAATCCGCCTTTTGCGAGCTCTACAAATGCTCCACATGAGCTGGAGGGTACATGCTAATGTGTGTAAACTATGTGTTTGCAACTTCATGCTTGCATGTGTATATATGTTTATATATATATATCTATATAAATATGTGTGTGTATGTGTAGATGCATAATGAAGTTGGGACCTCTGCTAACTATGAAACTACGGAGAGCAGCAGCATAAAAAACACTGCACTTTGCTCAATGCACACATACGATATATACATACAGACTGGGTATGAAGGAAAAATCATAAACATACGTTTTCAGTCGCAGCAGAATACTTTGCTACCAGAAACACGCAATGAAAGAGTAATTACATTTCATCGATGTATAAAAAGTCTTGTCTTGTTCTGGTGTTTGTTTTGTAAGAACTTGCTTGATGCTCTGTTTACACTATAAGAATCTCAGGAAGTTGGTTAATATCCCACACCTCAGTTATGATACATTAAAATACAGTGCATTGCAAGAGTGTTCATACATGTGGGACTTTTTCACCTTTTAAGATGTTAAAACGTCAAAGCTGTGTAGATTATTGAGGGATTTTTGTAGTGACAAACCAACATTTAGTCGATAATTATTTAGCAGCAGGGAGAAAATACAGTGTGTTTAAAAAAACATTTACATGAACGAATCTGAAAGCTGTTGCATTTGTATTCAGTATCACTTATTATGATTCCCCTGAATACAATTATGAAAAGAACTTATAAGAAGGGAGAAATTGTTATTTATTTGTTTATTGACTGAACTGTTTATGTGTTAGTAATTATAAAGCCTAGCATCCAAGCTTGGTTTTCAGAAGCTACGTTCTCAAACCTGATTTTATCCAGACATGAAAAAATACATTGTCAAATCCTGGATTTTTGGAGACTTTCCAAGATTGCATAGAACACCAATGTACCACTCTAACACATAGATCTGCCTTTACTGAAACCATTCAACTATAGTTCTAGCTGGATGTTTATTGGTGAAGCTAACAAGTTGCCCTCTTGAATATCACTCTTAGCTCCATCCGTCTCATCAATTTTGATCAGCTTCCCTATCCTTCCTAAAGAAGGCCTCCGACACTGTAATGTCCAAAATAGTGTGTTCAAAAATATGCAGTTTTAGTTTAGGACAGAAAGGCCAGAGAATTTGTTATTTTAGAAATTATAGATTGACTGTTCTATTACACAACAAGCTACTTTGTAGTAATTGTAGTTCTAACAAAATGTGGTAGAGATCTAAGGGTATGAACATTTTTGCAAGGCACAGAAAGCACTGGAAAGTTTGACCACTTTGAATCAGATCATTCATTTGAAGAAGTCGTCATTTTCTTCTTGTTGATTTTTTTGTCCCTGGGGAAAAACTTCAGCCATCTTTCAGCTTTATCTCACCATTAGAATCCAGTTCTGGCCTGATAAAGCTTCAGTTTGTTTAGATGCACCTAGCCATTTAGAGCATCAGAGTTCACACAGTCCTCTTTACATTAAAACCTCAAAGGGTCAAACATGCATTGGATTTAATAAAAAAAAAAATAAATGAAGAAAATATTCTTTTGCTTGACGCAGACACACAGTCATTGCCTTTTAGGTAGCTTTCAGCAGTTATAAAAAAGTTTTTTTTAAGAAAGAGTACCTAGTATGAGAGTTCATAAATGACCCGCTCATGTTTAAGTGCTGATAATTGTTAGTCCGAGTCTGAAACTTACAGTTTAATAATAGCTTTTGAAAGCATGTGTGACATTTTCACATCTTCATAGGCGGAAAACACCAGTCACACCGATCACTTGTCAGTGCAGTTTGGAACCTCTCTTTTTTCAATGCGCAAATGTAGTTTCATTGGGATTGATCCATCTACAGGCTGTTACAGGTAAACCTCCCGACGAGACAATGTAAGGCAGGAGGTTGTCTTGTAGTCCCCTCCAGTCCGCGCCAGTGGTATGACCTCGGGTGGGTTCTGGCCCTCTCCTCCCTCCTCCTCGGGCTGGCGCCTCCCAAGCCCTGCCCCGCTGAACGTGTCGTAGGATGCAGAAGTCATTTTGCGATTCAGAAGATTACGGTTATGGTCGCCCATGTTCCTGTTGCGGTCGCCGCGTCCCAGGGTGCCGAGGGGATCTCCATTGGCCATGGGTAACCTCTGACCTTCTCCTCCCACCACGACTCCGGCCTCTGAGCTCCCGGCACTGCCAGCGCTCTCGCTGTCGCTTTCACGGTCGTTGCCACGGAGATTGTTGTTGTCGTCACCTGGGGCGAAGGTTGATAGGCGTGGAGGGTCGCTGCCGTGCCGCTGCCGTTGCCGTGGTGAAGGGCGGACGGGCATCCAGCATGTGTCAGAGTGGCCAAATTCATCACACTCCCTGGTGCACTTTCCAGTTAGCGCTACATCTGGCAGCTGTCTCGCATCTGTAAACAGGAAGTGAACATTAAAGGGTAGAAGATTAAAAGAATATTACATATTTCAATAATAATTCCTGCCTCTGTTTTACTAAATATATAAAGCAAAGATAAGCAGACAATCAGATGGAAGCTGTTTAGAACCAGAGTTTACCATCAAATAACAGAAAAGAAGGAAAAAGGAAGCAAAAACAAAGAAAAAGATTAAACCAAGGTTATTAGGAAGGGGGGGCTGAAAGAAGCATGAAAGGAAGAAAGGTGCTGCTGAAGCAAAATGCAAATCGCTGACTTCTGAGGAGTGTTAAAAAAAGGGGGGAAAAAAAGCTGCGATCAGCACTACATGAAAGGTGAAAGGTGGGGTCAGACCAAGCAACCATTAGTACCACAGGGAATACAATTATCAGCAATCTGAATGGCAAATCTACATTTCTATCTGGTAATGTGAAGGTTGCATGTTTCAAATCCCATGTGTATACACATAAAAGATAAGCGAGAACATCTGCAAGTGAATGCTGATCTGATGCTGATAGGGTAAAAAGCTTCTGCAGACAGATCTACAGATCTCTGTTTCTACAACAGATCTTAAAACTCTACATACCCCTGCACAAATGCTAAATATTTCTGATGTGAGTTTCAAAACCCTTCCCACCTTTAACTTGAGAGTAGACACTATTCAGGAGAAAAACAAATTTACCTGAAAAAAAAAGCTGAAAAAAAAAACAGAAGAAAAAAAGCCAGTATCTGCTCAATCTGAGAACTAGTTCTATTCAATACAGGCCACCATTTTCTGTTTTCTCTATATGTCTGGAAGGACTTGAAAACATTACTTTAAAATAAGATCTATAGACCTGGCTTAAATAACTTCAAAACCTTTTTTTTTAAATTTGCTTTGTTTTTATTAGGTTAGAAAAGATTAGACAAGACTTTACTGATCTCACAGTGGAGAAATCATTTCTGACATCGGCTCTTGTAAACAACAGAAGCTGAATAAGAAGAAAAAGGTGCATCAACATGGAAATGTACATGTCAGGCTAAAGCAAACAAAAAACATATATGTGTATA
>JAUZNJ010080876.1:0-24028 GCA_034780135.1 Jordanella pulchra | reverse complement strand
TACACCTTTTGAATGGAATTACTGAAATAAATCTACTTTTTCATGGTATTCTAATTTTATGACCAGCACCTGTATGTAATGGAAGACTGGAAAAAAATTAAGAAGAAAAAAAATCAGTTACTGTCCTTCATTATCAGTTTCATCAAAACACCAAATAGTCGATAATTGTGAGATACAAGGCAAATCATCCACTGTTTTCAAAACTCTCACACGTAGAATTTATAAAGAACTGTTGAATAGGGCTGCGGCTAACGGCAGTTTTGCTAAAGGATTAATCATTCAATTATTTTGTTCAATTAATACATTAACAACTGGATTCCAAAAAATTACTTAGAGAAGATTTTATACATAATTTAAACAAAGTGAAGCTAAAACTTTGCCACTTTAGGGGCAGTGGATAAGAGCATATCGAATGACAAAAATGTTTTTTCATCTTGAATGAACATTTTTATGTATACTTTTTCAAAGATTAGCATGATTACTGCTCTGAGTGGCTTCATTCTGTCAACTAATCTAATGCTTTAGAGTCTACATACTCTGGTTAACGATTAACTATTAAATAATATGTTTTTATTTTTCATTAATCAAAATATTTCTAGTCAATTATTTTAGCCTTTGTGGTGAGAATATTTATTTATTTCCCTTTTATGCTGGTCATCTCAAAATAATCTAGTTGTAGATGCAGACCTAAATATATGTAGAGTAGTGGTCATCTGACAAACAGTGTAAAACAAAAAACATTCAGTCTACAAATTTTTTGACAATTTCTCTGAAGGCCACTTAGGGTATGACTCTTCTCCATGTATGTTTTTTAACCATGTGATTTAACAGGTTTGTTATAGTTTGGTTCTATCTACAGCACTCACAGCTAACAGTATGCTGTCTCTAAGGAAGCAAGCCATGTTTGAAATCCTTTGAACCATTTGGAACACCATCATATCTCTACCATCTTAAAATATGTTTTTAAGTTTTCTCCTTTCTAATGAAAAAAATGGATCCGCAATAACCAGCATATATAACATTTGTTGCCTCCCCATAAAAGACAAGCTAACTTTCTGTACGGGGAAGTCATGGCAGGTACGACTGAGTGGTGGAACATTTTGGGATTAAATTATGGTGTGGCAGGGAAACAATACCATCTTTAGCATTTCAACGTTCTATGCACTGGGATCTTACTAAAACATTGTAATAAAGATGTTATAACAAAAATGGAAAATATTCATTATGCCTGACTAGTCTTTTATTCGTCCCTATATTAGACTGTATATTTAGATAAGTTATGTAATGTTAGACTACTGTTAATCTGAACACTACTATATTCAGGTCATACTTTTCCAAAATGTATTTGCAAAACATTAGAAGACACACATGTCATGTGCTCCTGTTAATTTATGATTATATGCAGCGTTATGAAGATCCATAAAACCCCAAAAAACTTTACAGGGCACTTTAAAGCATTTCTCTTTTTATTCTCACTGTCTTGCTTAAAAAAAATCGTCTTTTTCAGTCATTTGTATCACCTGCTGACAAAATATTTTAAGGATAAACCTTTCAGCCAAAATCTCAAGAGTCAAGCTCAGTGTGGTCCTTCTCAGAATTTGGGCTGTGCACAGATTGGTGCTCATGTCCTCTGGTACGCCAAATGCAGTCTGTTCGCTTTTGTGTGTGTGTTGTTTGCTCTTTGTGAGTGGACTTCTGTTTTTCTGGGAAAGATGATGCAGCCCAGGAAATAGCATCTATCTGTATGGCCTTGTGTTTTCTGGCAGTCTTTATCTGAAAGCAAAGGAAGAATGTTCCAGGCACACATAAAAAAGAACAACAACAACAAAAAATGTAGAATTCATACACACACTGAGATCAACAATCTGAGCCTGGACTTCTGTGGAGCTTAGGGGCAGGACTCTGCAGTAATTGGGTCTATTAGGCAGCACAGGAGGCCAGAAGCTTTTTCTCTGTGTTTCTATAAAAGATATCTTTGCAGAAATCTACATATATGTGTGCTCATGTGTAGGCAGGCAAATTTAAAATTCAATAAATGCATGTATGCTCTCACTTCGATGCAGCAGAATCACCAGGGGCAAAAGATAATTAGTGAAAAATAACTTAAGTGATGGGCTCCCCCACCTATGCAGCCTGTTCATGCTTGTCTGACTTGTTTCTCTCAGAAGACGACATACATTATTCACAACTAGCTGGTTAACAACGGTGGCATCAGTGCGGAAGGAATGGAGGAAGAGAGGTGGAACAGAAGTTGGTTTGGATGCAGAGGAGAGAAGAGGAGATAAAGGACCAGGTTTGCGTAAGCAGTGGAACATGGCAAGGAATGTGATTTTTCATTAGGGTTCGTTTAGGTGAACAACTAGGAGAGGGGAATGAGAGGATCAAGGATGCATCCACCGAAAAGTCCATGCACACCTCAGTAGTTAGCTACCGCTTTCTTAAACCCCTGAAAAAGATTTCTTCATTAGGTCTTAATAACCTCTTCATCTGTCAGAGGGTATCATTTTGCAGACAATACTTTAGCAACAGCTTTAAGAAAAAATATGCCGATAGATTTTTTCCGAGACACACACCAGAAAAGCTTCCTTTGGAAATACAATCACACTAAAAGAATTCAAGCCTAAAAATCTTGTCTTATTCAAACCAACAGGATGCAGTGCTTCCTTTTGTAGGTGGACCAAATGGTTATTAAAAAATGGCTTTTTTGTTAGATTTAAGCTAGGCTTATTGTTTTAAATTTTAAATTTCTACCTGGAAAAATGCAATCAAAAACAATCCAAGGTTTTAAAAAAAGTCTTTGTTTAGTTCATTCTTTAGTTTTTCAGCTTCAAATGTTCTACACAAATAATATAACCTGGTTTTTATTACTTATTTTTTTGTTTCTAAAAACTAAATGCAAAAAATGTAATATTAAACTACTCAAAACTCCACAGTGTTTATTTTTTTACTTGATCTAAATGCAAAAAATGTAATATTAAACTACTCAAAACTCCACAGTGTTTATTTTTTTACTTGATCTAAATCCAAACCAAATGGCTACTGTTTCAATTTGTAGGAATACCAGTTTTGTTCTGAAAGTGGTGGCCTGACAAAAATAGATTACCACAACGGCTAGCAGGTTAAAACTCACCAAATTAAACAAAAATGTGGAAGACTAAACAAGAGATTGCCTCCCTTTAGGTAACCAAAAAAACAATGCAAGAAAATAAAGGGGGGAAACTTCAACTAATTATTAGGATTTGAATGATTGAAAAAGAAAATAGTTTTCTTAAATGTAGTGTAGTAAATGTAGTGGTGTACAGTATACCTAGGGTTTAAAAAAACAGCGTTTTTGGCCTAAAGACAAATTGCATCTAAACAGTGGGCACTGTTGAACAGTTTTTGGGAAAAAGATGGATGTTGCTTCAGCTGTAAGACTGCAGAAATCATTTATTCCTTAAAAATCAAGCAATTGCTCAGATTAAACCCTATTTTGCGATGTTTACGGACATCTTTGAGAGTGGAAAACTCCACCTTGGAATCAACAATGCATTCTGCTGTTATGGAGCTCCACATTATTCGATAACAGTGTCAGAGGGTTTTGCGTGGAGCACAACGTATGAAAAAGAAACTGCTTACAACATTCCATCTATACTAATAGTATAGATGGAATATTGAATAGTATAGTATACTGTTGAGTCTAGATACCAATATGAAGACAGGGAAAGCTGTGAGGTTGCAGTGGGAATGACAATGACAGTTGGGAAACAAAATCAGAAAGGCTGTTTACTTTGTAGCAGTGAATCTGAGCAGTTTAACATTGAAATAGACATTTTGTAAAGTCAATCACAACTCCCTCTAAATAGGAAATACATCCCAGGTGAGATGACTACCATTCTATACTGATTGAAAAGTTAAGGTGTTCAGACAAAGATGTCAGTTCAGCCAGAAGGTCAAAAATGGTGCACTGACAAAAATATTAATCATGTTTCTATTTTAACCAGTAAATTGAGAAAAGGGCAGCTTTCTGATTTTTTTCTAGAAAAGAATCCTAGATGGATTTTGGCCCTAATTAAACACATTTGATATGAAATAAAAGAGGAAGTAAAGCACATCGTTAAAGGTGTTGACTTCAAATAGGTTGCAACAGAAAAAAAAATTCATATACATAATAAAGAAAAAAACAAATGCTTGGACTAATTAAGCTGTTAGATAAAAGCCAATCCTAATGTCCTATTTAAATAAAAAGCATAATATTGAATAATATTAATTGGACAAGTAGAGAAATAACAAGAAATACTTTTTAAATTATTGTGGGGTTATTTATAGAGTTGGGGATTTTTGCATCACCCCTCCTATCTGCGGTATACATTTTTTTGGCAAATTAATTGTTTATGCAGACAGATTAGTGTCTATATTTTTCTTGGTGATCAAAAGACCATCAAAATATTTTTCATCAGGTCTTAAAACCCTGTTGAAACAACTCCAATCTCTAGCATCATCATTTCCAGTCACAAGAACAGAACATGTAAATTCATATCTATTTAACAGAAAATTGAGACATTGCAAAAATTGCCAGCATTCACTTAAAATATTTTGCCTTATTTACCCTATTTAAGAATTTAAAGCAGGAATAGGCAACTCCTGATTTACAAAGGCTGGTGTCTTCAATCTACTTGCTGTGTCTTTGCTTTAACACATCTCAGTCAACTGCTTGAATTATTGATTTCATATATGGTCAAGTTTCCTGGAGTCTTGCAAGTTTAAGCACACTGGCCTTCAAGGGCTAAGGCTGACCATCTCTACTTTAAGGTTTTTGTGGCTGGAAACTCTGCACATCTGTTCTCAGGAAAGGTTTCTGAAAATAAATTATTGGTGGCACACCACCACCACCGACCTGTACTTTCATCCTAAATCACTATTACAGGAACACCCAATACAAACCTCTACAACCGTTCAAAGGTTTATAAAGCTTGAAACCAGAGTACTATCATAATCCTAGTGTTAAGATCCTAATATGTTTTGGTTACGGTTTTCATCTGGGTTGTAAAGTATGTTCTGAAAGTCCCGCCATAACCTATTAATTTCTCTGTAGTTATTGTCTCTGAGGTTTTGCCACGCTAGTGTATTACATAGTGCTTAATCATTGTTTTTTTTATGTTTCAGTGGTCTTTTCCCTGTGTATTCTTGTTTGTTATACATCCGGATTATCAGGATTTTGCCCTTGCTCGGTAGTTTGTTGGTAGTTTAGTTTAGCACCCTACTGTTAATTAGTCTAAAATTTTTCCCCAACTGACTTACCTAAATCCTGTTTCCTTCTAACCCTCTTCACTCATTGGTGGTCATTGTTTCATCTTCTATTTCACTGCTATGTGCTCCATTTTTTTATCGCCTTGTCTGTTTCTATGTGTGTGCTCTTTCTTTTTGTTTTTTTTATCCCTTTGCCTTTTTGTAAGTTTTTAGTTAGTTATTATCAACACACCATTAATTATTAACAATTCACCTCTACTGTTCTCCAGCTTTTGTTTACACTTAAATCCTATTAAAACCGTACAACCCAAAGAAGTAGAAACAGACTTTGGTCTGTGTTCCTTTTGAATAAGTAGTTAGCTTCAGCCTCTGGGTCAAGCTAATCTGGATTTAAATTAATAAGAAGGAAAAGGTATTTGTTGTTACTAAGCGTAGGACTTTAATGGAAGGCAAGTTTACTTGTATAGCGCATTTCAGTACAGGGACAATACAAAATGCTTTACATTCTTCTTTTTGTATGCTTTAAACAGAACCTTCTCACTTCAACAGTTCTAGGCTATCATTTTATCAACAACCTTTGTCCTCTTTTCCCGAAGCTGTTTCCTGTAATTAGCCAAAAGTAAACTATGATGTAATTTTTAATGGGTTTTCTGGTCTGTTTGTTTTATTTAATACCATAACTGTGGTCTGAGCAGAGGCTGGTTTCCAGATTCAGATGCCACAATCTAAAACCTTTAATGGCGGTTCAAACCTCCCTTTATATGTTTCTGGGGGCAATGATTTATCCTTCAATCACACTTACTGGAGACTCTTACTGCATTATACATGTTTTATCAATAATACAATCAACTTTATTTATCCCTAAAAGGGCAATTCAGTTTAAATTTCTCTTTGGTCAATAGCAATCAATCAATCCAACGCAATGTCTCATTGACATTGACATATAAAATCTTAGGAAAATGTTAAAGAAATTCACAAACCTAATTGGAAGATTAAAGTGTCATCGGGATTTTTAGGATAGCCCAGGTTCAAAGCAAATGTTGTCTCCCAGACTAGAATGTGTTTTACTAGGAAAGTAAGTGATCTGTTGCCTTTTTAGCTTAACTCTGTTAGCCAGTTAAGTAGCAATTACAGCTAATTCTCAAGCTACAGCATTTATTAACTTTACAAAGAAAATAATATAATCTGTGTGTAATTAGCATATTTAGTTGTAATAAGTGTTTACAAACACTAACATTCAGTTTTCATGAAATCCTCTGATCATTTAGATCTAATATCGAATTTACAAAAGCAACAATTTCCTCCATGGTAATATGTGAGTTTTTAAAATAATAGTACTACTGGATACTATTTAACAAATAGGCAGAGTTTAAAAATCAATATCTCTTTTTCATTTGTTTTTAATGAGTAAAAAATTATTTAATGTCACTATTGCAAAAAACTTGTCCTTTGTTCCCTGCTTTTTCATTGAAATCTCTTATTGGTCTAGCTCCATTTTTTTTCAATAAATAGAAATCTAACATAGAGGAAAAACCCTTTCATTAGAGGCCTTGACTGAATTGTGCTAACCCCATTAGACTGTAAATAATGTATGTGCTGCTGTCAAAAGGCTACTTTTTCAGTGAATCCATGTCTATTGTCAATTTTTTACCTGATATAGTATGTCAAGGTTATCAGTTGTATACATTACAAGTTATAAATACATATTTTGAAACTGTCCAATGAAAAAGGAAAAGGTCAGAAAGAGCAGTGTGTCACAGATTTCAATTGGAGCCTATGATGAAAAGGTTCTTTTTGTTAGGGTGCCTTATTGAATAGTAGACCGTTTTTTCTCTCCATTTTTTCCTCTGTCTCTCAGCTGTATGTCCCTCTAAAGAGAAGTAGGTTTCACATGAGAGGTGCTTCATATTTTCCCACAGGAAAACAATGGTGTTTTCTATTATGAGAGGCAGCGGTTGTATTATTGTCCAACATCATCCCCGTTATTTATCAGTCCTTTGGATGTAATTAGGACCCTGCCATATGCTCGTTTTTCATGTATTAGCCTTTGTAATTATGCCATAAACCAAAGATTGCATCATAACAGTCTAGGATTTTTGTTGATGTCTGTTGGTGGAGATTTATGGTGGAGCCGAAGTCTTCTCTGAAAGGGTGGAGCCTCTTAATGTTCATTTAAAAACCACAGCTATCCCCCTAGTCTCTAATTCAATATCAGCATAGAGAATATAGAGCAACAGTGTGCACGGCGTACCATACCTCTTGTCTACGTGCCCCATATAGATTGGTGAAAAGAGACAAAGAGAGAGTGGGAAAATAAGGAAGAAAGAGTAAAGATGACACATTAAAACTGACTGACTTAGCTTCCCATTGTCAAATGCTCAGCTTTTATCAGAGGGGGTAGACAGTAGGAGAACAAAACAATATTTCTTGTGAAAGCAAAATATCTAGCTGTCAAGTGGCTGTTAGTATGTTACCCTCTCTTTCTATACAAATTAATTATTTATTTGATTTGCCCTTACTGCATTTGTTTATCTCCAGACTAAAATACATAGTTACTTAGGAACTTTCTTAAAAGCAGGAAAGCATAAAAACTACAACATTTAAAACTGCATACGAATCCAAACCGCATCAATTTATACTGCATATTATTAGTTTAGGTTTGTTTTATTTATTTGTGAAACAAAACAGCAATTTAAAAAAAGATGCTTTAAAGATGCCTTGAAATGTTTTTTTACTCAGGTGAACCCTCTTTTCGGTTCTATCTTGTCGCAAGAGCTGGATGTGCACAGAATTCATATCATACAATGAAATACCTAAGAATGAATAAACTTTTAATAGGAACAATGGATTTTTTTTCTGTGATGAGGGAATGCAGGAAATTATGCCTTCAACACACATTGTAAGTGTGACAGAAAATTCTGATGAACGCAAAGAGATTTTTGCAAAAATCCAAATGCAGTTACTGTATCTATCAATGCCAGCAGGCGACACCGTTCACTATAAGAATATAAGATGAATTACTAATAACATGAAAATTACTTAATTGTTTTGCAAACAGGTGTTCATTTTTTATATATTTACTTAAATAATTATTTTAATAGAAAAGCAACTTTGGAGAGAAATCAATCGCCAGGAAATTTATTTTTTGACATTTTTGTTTTTTAATGAAAATTGTTGGTGATGTATAAAAATAATGCCGGCTGCGATCAAAGGTCTGTTGTTTTATGGAAATATGATAGCCATACTGTAGTTTTTTAATACAGGAAATGTACAACACAGCCTTTGTGCATTGTCTTTTACAGTGACCTTAACAGTCAAATCTATCAGCTATTGCTGCTCCGTGTCTGTTTATTATGATGTGCTCAGCAGACTCTTAACAAACAGCCTTGTAGAACGTGACTGTTAAAGCCATATTAACTTTAACACTGGTCAGTTATTAGGTAGTTTAAACTGCTTAGATTTTTAAGCGGGGAAAACTCTTCATGTTAAATCACTCCCCTTGCGTCCAACTAGATACAGATGAAAAAGCAAGTATTTAAAGTTTATATCTATCAATTAAATAGTTTAATAAAAAGAAATAGCAGTATAAATTAAATAAAAAATGTTTGATCATCTTTATTTGCAAAAATTATCTAGAAATGACTTTAAACTTAAATCATAATTTTTCATTTTAAAACAAGTGTGTTGGTTTTAGGCTCCAGTTAAAATCTGCAGGGTAGTCCAAAATCTAGAAGTGTATTGTTTTTTTGTTGTTGTTGTTTTGTTTTTTCTAGTAGGCTATTCTTTCTTTAAACCAAAAAAGCCCTCAAGTACAATTTTTGCCCTCCTCCTTGATATATGTCAATCCCGGAATGGTTCTAACATTAGCATCCCTTGATTTCACCATATCCATTCTATTTCACCAAAAGCGGTAATTCCAACAATCAGGTCTCACTTGCAGTGAAGGTAATGTATAAGACATGAAAACAATGGTTAACAAATCATGGCAAACCACTGATGTTAACACAATGTTGACACGAATGGGTGTACACACAAGTCAAATTTGTGTGCATACCCTTGCAAAACAAAGGGGTTTGAAAATGAATCCAAATGAGCTCTATCTTAGTTTTACCTCTCATGTATTCAAACCTGAGCAGAGAATTTTTAAAATGCTTGTAATAAATTCAGATATTAAGTTGGACCATACATTAAAAACAAAAACAGCTTAAGCAAAGACAATTGATTGACTTATTTATCCTCCAATCAAGATCTTGGAACAACAGAAACACTTTCCCTCACATCTAGTTGTAGCATTTATCACGCTCTCCAAATGAAATCCTTCAGAAAGGCCAGTCAGCACACTGAAGGAGAAAATGCAAACACTTTTTCAAATTTTAAAAAACAGACACGTGGCCTGTTGTTAGTTATTGCTAGGGCCCCAGAGGCTGTAGTGCTAGTCATCTGTCTTTGTGTGACACTATCAGGTTCCCTTGCACGATTCAGAGGTGGTAAAATGACTTTATTACACAAAGTGAAATATACTATAGGGACAAATTGCCAGGGAGCCTGTCAAAAGGAGCATGGTGCTCTTATCTGAAGGTGGTCAGACAATGTCAGACAAGTGCAGTCTACTCTACCGTTACATGTTGTAAATATGCTAAATGTAACCCAGTGGATTTGAGGACCCTTCTTGTAGCACATTATTCACCAGTCAAAAAAAGAACTTATGTAGAGAAAGATCCAATATTTCCATGTAAAGGATTTTTGGCAGCGTCAGAAAGAGTTGACACAACATACTTTACAATAATATTAATCACTAATACGGACCCTTGCACAGTGTTAATATTTCCTGTATTTTCATTCTGTCAGGTAGCAACAAGCATTAGTACATTTTATAACAATTATATGTGACAGCATGACACAATCAGTAATTGTGAAGTGGAAAGAGGATACAAAACATAGCTTTGTTTTGGAGAGTGACAAGTAAATAGTAATAGTGGTTGTTGTAAAAAGCAAGAATTAATATTTTCATTTTGTCACTAGCAATGAGTGTGTTTTTGTCTTGTGTTACCTACAATGTGGGGGCAGTATTTTGTAAAATATCCTTCACTGTGGTACCTAAAAGGTACTTTTGGGGACATTCCACTGGGTTAGGTTGAGGACTAATCAAATTCAATTTAGGTTGGGTTTAGGTATATGTTGGTAACGGTAAGGGTCTGTGTGAGGCCATATAAAATGAATGCAAGTTAATGAGATGTACCCATAAAGCATGAAAACACAGCTGCAGTGAGTGTGGTC
The DNA here is from genome assembly GCA_034780135.1 of Jordanella pulchra. Lineage (NCBI taxonomy): Eukaryota > Metazoa > Chordata > Actinopteri > Cyprinodontiformes > Cyprinodontidae > Jordanella > Jordanella pulchra. The sequence goes on along the minus strand of JAUZNJ010080876.1, from coordinate 13,522 downwards.
CTGCCTTTTCAGAATGGGGACTATTTTTTCGACTTTATCACCACATTAAGGATGTAGGTACCAGTTCTGCTCAGGTGCTCAGATCTGCTAGGGGCCCTGCCCCTGCTGATGACATCACAATATGGCAACACCACTCAGACGAACTGTATTGCATCATTTCATAAGAATCAAATCTCTTCTGGAGTCTCGAATTATTACCAATGTTTGCTTTTGTTTTACATTTTTTTGGCAACCTAAAGTAGAAAACAACCATTCTGAGTCTTGAAGGACAGTACTGCATTGTAAGACAGAGTGAGCTTTGTTATTTAATAAGGTGACATAAAAAGTCTCAGTACTTCTTTTTATTAAGATCTGCCATCAGTAGCGGACAATGGCACATCTCAAAAATGGCTTTCATGTAGATTTTAGACATAGAAAACACAGTAATTCTACATGTGGGAAATGAACGGTTGTTTTTGACACAAAGTTAAGTAGTGTAGCTTAATTATGGGTTACTGACCGGGCTAACAGAGGCAAACCTGTTATCCACTGAGCATAGCTTGCAACAGCGCTGCCCTTTGTACCAAGGTCTTACAGTTATTGGTTCTCCATAAGCAGATTTTTTCAGTTTTCTTATCATTCAGGTAAAACTTCTGTTGCTTACACTACAGATGCTCCCAAATTTGCACACGGACACTGCATTTTGTTATTACCGTTATCCGGGTAACCACAATGTTTTACGTTATTGTGGAAACTTTCAGCCAATCATATACTGTAACATCACTGGCATGGGCTCAAGCAGATCTGACCAACCGAGCAGATCTGGTACTTACATCGGTTGTTATAAAGCAAGTACACATAGATATGAGTGACCTAGTCAAGTAAAACCTTCATTCTAAATGAGAATATGTAAAATAATATGCAGTACTTATGTTTGCCTTTCAAATACAATCCCTAAAATGGACAGAAGTTTGTAGTTAATGAAAACTGTTATTAGTTTCACTTGTGCTTTTGTTTAGTCAAGCATGACCGTGTAGTCATTCTTTCTTTTCTTCATCCAATCACACTAAACCAACAGCTAAGCTACAGATCAATACTCCCTGGCATGTATTCTCACTTCCAAAGACTTGAAATGAAAATGCCATTCGATATCAATCAGCGTCACAGCAGTGCCACAGAGCAGGCAAAATAAATGACAGCATTGTTTTTCCAAATTTGCCATCAAACGACGAGTCCCATCAACGTGCTTCGAGGCAGATATTTCAGTCTAGCTTATGCTGAAAGGAACCAGATGAACAGGGAGTGGAAGATGTATGTAATGCAGTTAAAGTAAAAGCCCAGTAAGCAGGAAATTTAAGAGGGGCCAGGGGATGATGGTATTACAGCCGACGCTGATTGCAGACAATCTGCTGAAGAAGGAAAAGATATGGAAAATATCATTGGATGTAGCATTGGGGATATGAGAGGCGGGAAAGTGCTGGAAAGGAAGGGGAAAAAAAAGATAAATTACATCTATTCCAACAACATGCTGTAATAAACTAATACAAATATTTCCATGTGCAACAAAAAATGACTTTTAAGGTAATATAAGATAACGTTATTCATGAAACAGCCAACCAAGACTAACTCTTATAGTTGTCTTCTAGTCCATTTTTTTGCATCAAGTTCTTATAGAATACCGTGTCTTCACACCCTGCGGTAGCTTCCTCCATTGATGAGAAATGCTGTGTTATACACCACAGCACCGAGAGATTTATGCCCCCAGCCCTGCAATGACCTCATTGTTCACTACCCCCATAATTCAAATCTGATCCGCTATGTTGCATCACATTGTGTGTGACTCATTTCCATGAAGCCCATTTTCCAAACAAGCGAGGTCTCATCGGCATGCTACAGTAAACCGACAAACAAAAGCAGAGAATTCCCCATCAGTAACAGTGGCCGGCAAGCTTCACACGTAGAACAACACACAAATACTCAGTTTAAAGGGACTGGACTGGGAGGAGGGGGGTGAGTGCTATTGTGAAGGCCTTTTTGCAAGACCAAAAATAATCAACAGACCTTTGAGCGAGCATCTTACAATCATTGATTCTGTGTTGGCTGTGTTTTGTGTGGCCTGCGTAAACATATAGCCGCAGGCCAAGTCTACACGGGGCCTCCCAGTATCTGATCTTATGCACTCAAGCTCAAGTGTGTTTGTTTGAAGGAGAGTGGTTATTGTTGATGTGCACCACATTAATGTGTGGAGAAAATGCATGTATGTATTTGTGTCTATCGACTGGTGACAGCTCTGAGTTGTGCACGGAGAGGTGAAGGGCTCAGTGGAGAAGTGTGGACACCAGGGGATAAAGGTTTTTTTTGGTCTCTATGAAAGAGGAAAAGCACTTAGTGAGCGAACAAAAGGTTTCATAAGAACAAAGCAGCTGTTGAAAATGTAACGCTACAGTGCTGTATAAACATATCTGCAGCCTAGCTCACACAATGCTTATATTTTTTCAGATCTTCAAATACATTTTTATATCAGATGAAGATAACCTGAGTTAATACATAATGCAGATTTCAAATGATGATTGTAACAATTGCCATTAAGCAATCATTGGATTATTTACTGAATAGTTAGCCCTATTAGACAATTCTGAGCATAATCAACCTGCACAAAGGCATACCACACACTGTCACAATTAGATTCAGGTCTGGATTTTACCTTTACTGACTCTGACCTTTTTTTAAGCTATTGTAGGTCAACTTGCTGGTCTACTTTGGTTGATTGACCTGCTGCAAAACCAAAGCCCTGTTGAGCTTAAGGTCAAAATGAACTGACATTTTCCTTTAGAGTTTTCTGGAAGGGAGCAGTATTCATGTTCCCATCCACCATCATGAACTAAAAGGAAAAGTGTAGCCCCAGACCATCAAACTACCACTCGATTGTTTGAATGTTGATATTATGTATATCACCTTACACCTCATCAATCCTCAAATATATCATACAAAATTTTGGTGATTATTACTAAATCCTTTTTTTGTCCACAAAACTAAGACCATCTTATTGAGTTAATCCACCTGTGGAACTCTCCCACAGATTACTTTTTTTGCTCAGTCTCTTCTTTTTTGTTAATGAAACTTTTCAAACATAAAGCAAGTAATGCCTACAGAGGTTTAGATGTTGCCTTGGGTGCATTTTTGTTTTTACTCCTGCAGTACTTTACTACTTCAGTTTGATTAGTTTCTAACAGTGTTTGGCTTGTGGCTTGTATATCCCGGACTAATCAATGTTTATGAATACTTTGATATCATGGCATAGTGTTCCTTTTTTAGATGTTAGAGTCTACTTCATGTTGTCAAACACTTTCTTTTTAAAATACTTCTTCAATCTATCCATCTGGTAGTAATTAGGACCTGGTGTGGCTACTGAAACTGATTTTGGTTGACCATACTTAATTTATGATTTAACTAAGGTGCAACTGTATTTCTTCTAAAATAACAAGATGGTTTAGAAAGGCTTAAAACTGCTTTTTGCTTTTATTCAGTTTATTTTTGTACAGCAATAAAATTTGATCATCTGAAAGGTTTAAGTGTGACATAAAAAAAAATATGTCTTTATAGCCCTACAACAAACTGACGAAAATTGTTTTCTTTTTGAAATGTTCCAAAAAGCAAACATTCAATCACTCCCAAGGTTCTATAGTGGAGATTTAGTCTTTAGTTTTAGAAATGCAACAACTGTATTACTTTAGGGTTTATTTATGTGCAAACAAAATGCATAGTTCTATGATTTGTTCAACGGAGCCATGTCTGCTTTTAATGCAGTACTGCCTGAAGGCACAAATATCTCATCCGTTTAGTATTGATTTATGCCCTTATCCCCCACCCAACAGGGATGTCTTCAGATTCTTCAAATGGAGGTTTTTATGTATATATGCATTGTGTATCATCTGTAAATGTTATGCAGGGTAGAAACCAATATTTCCAAAGTCTTTGCTATTTTTCCTCTTACAAAGTCTTTTCTATTTCTACTTCTAAAAGATACTGTTTTATATGCATAAGCTTTCTTCTGTGTTTTCTGGTTTTAAAGCATCATTTACACTCTTTAGTCTATTGCTTTCCTTTACAAAACTTTGCTGACATTTTGATATAAACTGATACAAGATGCACATAGTATAATGTGTCTCAAGAAAAGGAAAATGGCCTGATTATCAATACAAACACAATTATCAGGAATGTAACAGGATGTAATCATTTGATTTACTTTAGAATAGCATCAAACATTCCTATTACTGCTAAAATAATATAATATATGATTGTTATTTTTTTACAGCAAATTACATTTAAGATTTACCAGGATATAAGCAAAATAAAGACAAATAAAAGCAAAAAAAGTAATTCTCTATTCACACCTGTTATACGGATGTTATAATTTTCATTTAAGATATCAATTTGAAAATGTTTCCAAATATTCCAAAAACGTACTGATATTTTTTAATTCTTTGTGGAACTGTTTTTGTTTTACAAAAGATAAAAATATTTTTTAAAAGATGTGACAAAGTAAAAACTATCACTACAAGTCAAAGTAAGAACCATAAGTCAAAGTAAAAACCACCACTACAATATAAAATGACAAGCCTTTTGAAGGTTTCGATATGTACAAATTAATAAATAAAAGTTCTGTATTGTCAAATTCAAATCTCGGTGGTGTTAATGTGCTGAGGAAACAATTTAACATTTCTTTTTCAGACTAATAAAATACATTTCTGTGTGGCATTTTGCAGAACACTGACCAAAAGAAAACTTTTTATTATCCAGATCACCAGCAACACACTTATAGTTGCAGCTAAAATTATCATTAAAACAGATGGACCTTTTAGAACCATACTATACTTTTCTATTTAAGTACCCCAGGCAATGCTCATTAGTAATCTCTGACTTTTTGTTCCACTGGCATATAAATACACTGCTCAGTTAAATTAAAGGACCACTTTGAAAATACATCTGCTCTTAATTGGAAAAAATGTGCCAAGTAATCACACAGAAACAGAATGGGTATTATGTTAGGAGTAAAAGGATGCCACCTCATTTGATAAAAATGAAAATAATTAACCCAGAGATGGCTTAATTGGAAGTCACGGAGAAAGTGAAACTGAAAAATTGAGGCTCCTCCAATTTGCTGAAAAAGTCATTGCTGCTACTCAAAATAGTACTCAGTCATTCATGTGGCCCCAATGTGCTTGTATGCATCTTTGACAACCTAGCGGAATGCTACTTATAAAATGAATGATAGTGTCCTTGGGTATCTCTTCCCAGTTTCTAAACAGGGCATCACTGATCTTCTGGATCATCTGAGGTGCAACCTGATGGGGTCAGATGGACCTATGTCCCAAAGGAGTTTATTAGATCTAGGTCAAGGAGTTTGAAGGGAAGTCAATGATATCGGCTCCTTAATCCTCCAAAACCCTACATACTCTTGTCACATAAGACCTGGCATTTTTAGGCACCAAGAGGAACACAGGACCCACTGCACCAGCAAAGGGTCTAACAATGGGTCACAGCATTTAATCCCATTATCTAACAGCAGTCAGCCTGCCAATGTTTATTCTGTACAGTACTGTGCGTCCCTTTATTAGTACATCTCAGACCAACGTTGGCCAACCGCGGCAGCTTATCTTGGGGATTTGATAGATGTTGCATGAGCTCATATTGAACCTGCTCTCATCTGTGAAAAGAACAGGGCACCAGAGCCAAACCTGCCAGTTATGTTGTTCTCTGGAAAATGCTAGTCGAAATCCACAAAGCCAGGAAATAAGTACTGGGCATACTAGATGAAGTTGGGCCCTCAGGCTACCCTCATGAAGTCTTCTCTAATAGTTTAATCAAAGACATTTATGCTAGTTGTCTGCTTGAGGTCACTTTGGAGGGCTCTAGCAGTGCTCTTCCTGTTGCTCCTTTGTCAAAGGAGCAGATACTGGTCCTGCTGATGGGTTAAGGACCTTTGACTATGCTGTCCAGCTCTCTTAGAGTAACTGCCAACCAACCAGAATATCCTGCATGTTCTTCAGACACTGCAGGGAGACACAGAATTCTAGTAGTGTTGAACTGCGACTGTAATTTCTGCAAAAAGAACTAAAAAATAACTGAGGGGGCAAAAAGACTATGAGTTTTAGCCAGTAAAGTTGGGTTGGTGTTATTGGTGCTGTTTTAGAGCACCTTTTTGTTAGTTTCATTAACATCAGAACGCCATAAAAATAATGAAGAAGTTTAACTACATTGATAGTGTTCTCTTTTTTCCTTTTAAAATATTTTTAACATTTTCTGATTAAAATAAAAACTTTTACACATGTCACAGCCATCTTCTTCCCTAAAGTTTTAGAAAAATAATGAGAAGAGAGAAAATAAGAGAGGGCTGATAGAGTTAGACAGTCTTTCGGAATAATTGAGCATGAAGAATTATGGAGATGGCTCTCCATATTTTAAGCATCTTTATCAGGAAATATAACCAACACCTATTATTCATTTTTGCACCTACAGTATAAGGATATTTTTTTAAGAAGAATGGGTTTATCCTATCTATTGCTTATCCAAACTGGCAGTTATAAACATTTTTTTACCTGATCCTTGAGTTTATATAACATTTCTTCACAATGAGATGCTTTTTTAAGGTTAAATGGAAAGTCTTATCCCAAGGACATTTTAACACTGGAATTTAATATACCACCCTCAAATATACACTTCCTCAGTTAATTCATTTCTACATCTGTTTTAATCCTAGTTAAAGTCATAGGTGTAATGGACTGGCAAGCTGTACAGGGTATACAGTAGATCCAGACTGACTGCAGCACTCAAGAAAAACAGCCACACACTTGCTCCTTTGGGTCAGTTTGGAGTCACCAATTAACCTAACATGCATGCAAAGGCAGAGTGAGTATCCAGAGGAAACTCACACAGGAAGGAGGGGGGAGAACATAAAGAGGTCCTGCACAGGCGAGATGTGATCCACAGACCCTCTTCCTGTGAGGGGACTCTGCTGGTACTTTCTGTGGAACCTTTCCTTCACTTATGGGAGTAAAGATGTGATAAATATAGGGCTTTGCTTTAATGCAAATAATCTGTTATTATAACTCTTCTAATTTTGTATGTTATTATTTTATTATTTGTTTACCCATTCATCAAATTATAAGCTGTTTAAGCTTAAAATCAACTTAAAATCAATTAATGAAAAGATTACCTAATTAAATCTAAAGGGTTCAGCTTTAAACAGCTCTCTCGTTATTTAAAAGTTAAATATCACCAAAAATTGTAAGATAAATCAACATTTTTTTGCCTAACAAGTGAAAAGATCTTTAACTTATTCAGTAATGCTTGTGAACATAAGCACATAAGAAATCTTCAAATTTCAAAAGAAATATCATTTGAACCTCCTCATAGTTTTTAACATTGTAGGGACAAACTTAAAAGAGATTTTAGTTGGAAATTTGAGATTGATCAACACAAGGTAAACTATCACTGAAAAGAGAGAGGAAAATGGAGTTGTTTAAAATATCTTTTACAGAGAAAAATCTGGAGCTGCAACATGTATATCCAGACCCCACAAGTGAATCCATGTTGCTGCTGGAAAATCAGCACATCTAGCTTTCTCCAGCTAAAGGCTTAAAGGTTTGGCCCATTATTCCTTGCAAAAAAAGATTAAGAGATGAAGAGCTTAATTGAAAATTTATATTTAAGTCTTTTCAAAAATTCTCAATAAGATTGAAAGCTGGACTTTGACTAGGCCATCCTTCAACATGGACATCCTTTTTCTAAACTGTTGCAGTTCTGGATGAATATTTAGGTTTGTTATTCTCCTTGAAGATTGGGTTTTGTTTTGTACTCTGTTGTACTTTAGCTTATAGGGCTTGAGGAAAACAAAATTGTACTCTTATGGTATTCATCCAATAATTCAGGAACCTTAGCACTCTTCCATAAAGACCAAATTTATGGAGCAGACAACTAATGGCATATTTTTCCACTGGAGCTGTGAATTTTTACCGCTTCTCCAGGGTCCAATGGAGCTCTAGATCCCTTCTCTGATTATTGCTCCAGGGTGGGCAACCAAACTTGATAGGTTTACAATTTTAATAATTTTATTTACCGTATCCGATAATGAACTGATGATTTACTTTAATGTGAACTTCTGAACTTTCCCCACTGATTTTTTTGTAGCATTTCTTGGTCTTTGTGTTTTCATTTGTTCTCTCATATTTTTAACATATGTTCTAGGACTCCACAGAATTGCTTGTTTTGTGCTGTGATTAAACTGAACACAGATAGACTCATCTTTAGATGACTTCTAAAGGCAACTGGTTACAATGAATGAGAGTGTGTTTGTAAAAACTTTTTAAAAACCTCCAGAATTTTCCTTCACTTTTATAATTTCATGCTATTTTTTTTTCTGTCTGAATGTTCTTTTTCCCCAAACTTTTTGTCAAGGTTGTAATCAGTCGAATCGTATTGTTGGTTGCAGTTCTGTTCAGCAGATGCAATCTGAAATACACCAGGTACATTCAACCATCTGTGTGATCTATTTTTGCCCATACTTCAGTTTCGCCGCCTGATGTTGTTTAAAGGTTTGATTACACTGCACTGCTTAACGCTGCAATATCCACTGAACAGGAAAACAAGACGGATCACTTTCAGCATCTCACAAATAACCCGTAACACCTGGCACTAGTTGGCAGGAAAATTGTGAACAACATGGAAACAGCATAGAAACTACAGACCATTGATCTGCTAGGGTGGGTTGATCTTAAAGCCCTCAAACATCGCTATAGAATACAACAGGAGGGCAGTTCTAATCAGAGTCGCTCAGTAAATGAGTCAGTTCACACAGTTGGTTTCTCCCTTTTCCCAATCATAATAAAGTACCATACTCTGGCTGATATGAGAATAGAGCGGCATGAATTTTATGCATTAAGAGAGGACGAACTAGTTGAGGGCCACAGTCAACGACCGAAAATGCAGGGAGCATCTGGTTTCTTTCTTAAAGGATGCAATGGGTAGGAGGAAGGATATGTTAACACGTGACTGAGTACTTTAGGCGGATAAGGAAGCCAGGCAAGAATCTTGACTTATTATTTTAATACGGTAGAGAGATGTCATCTAGCACAGGAAAGGCCTTTTGAATTAGGTTAAGCTCGGTACTCAAAGGAATCAATCAAAAGGAATCATAGTGGCTTTATTAAAAAGCACTGACAGAGCAGAGAAATTCTACAGCCATGTTTTCATTAAAAGCTAATATTGTTATGGAAAGCTATTTTTTTTTACACCTTAAGCCACACGAGTGATGTTTTATTTGTGCAGAGAGGTTGGTTGTCTCTGCAGGCATAATAAACACAATGTAATGATTCTCCAGGAAGCTCTCTGACACAGGCCTTTGGCTTGAAAAACATAAATTAACTTAATACTGAGCAGAATATGAGGAACATTTGGTTATAAAAGTAACCCAATTCGAGGCACAATGCGAGCGTTATCAGCTTCTTTATAAGTTGACAATGTTTTCTAAAACAATTACCAGACAGACACCATCATCATGTCTCTAAAGTATAACAAACTCTGTTCTCATCATCTTGAAGATTAAGGATCACAAGCTAACAACTCTTGGTCACAGTCAGGGCCTTTTTAAGCTTTTTCACTGACATACCGATACAAAACCATGCCAGTGCCCGCAGATCAGAGTCTTCTCTGGTATCTACATATATTCTAATTTATTTAACATATATAAAATATCTTGATTAAGGCCGCCTTGCATTTAATGCTTGCCCTCATGTCTGTTGAACAGCTAAGAACTCCCATTAAAGGGCAGCAGCGCCTTGCAACCTTTAACAAACTTAATTGTATTTTAGAGTGGTTTTTATGTGATAGGTCAACACAAAGTGGCTGCTGGGAGGTGAAAGAAAATAAATTGTTTTATTTTCTTTCTAATCATATAAAAATCTGAAAAGTGTGGCATGCTTATTTTGAATGGTGAATCAGTATTCAGTCAATACCTTTTAGAACCATGTTTTACTGAAATTCCAGCTGCATTTATTTCTGATATTTATTAAGCAGCTTTTAACATCTACACACTGACATGTTTGCTTATCTCTGCTTGCAAAATCACTCAAGCTGCATTAGATTTGATGGAACGTGTCTCTGGGCATTTAGTTTCAATCTCTTGCACTCTCTTTTAATTTTGTTGAAGAATTTCAAGAGATTGCATCTAACAAAAAAGTATGCAGTACACATTGCTTTAACAGTAACCTCTGTTTTTTAAAGGGTCTGTTGTGTGCTGGTAGGTGAACATATGTGTGGATAGAATAGAGGAACATCTGCAGCAGAGCATCCAAAATCAGCAGAGGACTGTATAACTCAGCTCCAGAAAGGCGCAGCAGTTCAAGACAGACGGGCAAAGGGACAATTCATCACCAATGGAAGCCCCTTAGCCAAACTGGCATAGAGTTTGATAAAGCACACTGAGCCTTACACCTCAAATCCAGCCACACTGGCATATTGTACCCAGCAGACAAAACCAGAGCCTATGTCCACCATGTGGGACAGGCTCCTCATAAACTACCAGCAGCAAGACCTCCCAGCACAAAGCAGCAGTGAGCAGAGCAACAAGACACCAGCCCACTGGAACTCAGATCAAACCAAGGTAGGGAGGGCACATCTCTATCCCACCTGGTCAGCTAGCCCCCTGGGATGTCAAGAAAAATGGATGTTCACCAGAGCCCAACATAGAGCCCAGCATAGACCCTTGGTTTACAGGCGGCCTGACACATCCCTGAAGCCATAGAGGATGAAACACATCACATGGGTCACTTCACCACGACCCACCACTTCAGGAAAAACCAAGCATCCATACAAACAAAAACAATCATGGCTTTAAGCTACTTCATAAACAATAACATTGCTTTAAGTTACTCCATAACATTATCCTACAAACACTGATTCTAAGATTAAACTCATGCCCAACCCATGGGCTTTATTCTTATAAAAACACAAACCCAACACATAATGATGAGACTTTATTTGCTAATTGTGTGCCTTCACAGGGCATTTGGTTACCCTGGACTGTATGCAGAAAAGTTAAAGAAAACTGGTCTGAATACAACCAAGTATATTTTATATGATTTTAAAATAATACACAAAATTATTTTCAGTTTACAGTTTTTGTTGTTGTTTTTCTTATCTCCTAAAAATCCCCCTAAATTACATTGAGGTTTGAGGTTATGAAATGAAAATAATGTTAAGTAAAATTTTGCAAAACCCTCTAATGCCCCTTGGACCTCCTGTAAGCTTAATGCAGACAGGAGGCTACAGACCCTGGCAAATACAACAGACTCCAACACCCAGGCTGACAGATACTGGCAGAACAGAGACTTCCTTTATGAGAAGGACCTGAGGACATAGAGAGCTGGTCACTTTTCCTCAGCTTCATTGTCTTTTACAAGCAGATATAGAACATAAAAACAAGAGAGCAATGTCAGCACAAATTCAGCAACCTTAAGCCCATCTCAAGCTCTTATCAACTGAAGGCAGGAGGTGAAAAGCCCTTAGCTTTAGAGGCAGAATACACTCTAACCTTGAAGGATTAGGTCAGGGTGTAACATTATCTTCCAATAATCTGATAACAACTGCAAACAGGATGCATGGACACCAAACCCATGTACCTTTCCAACCTATTAAGTTAATGCCCAAGCAAAGGAAAGGATAGTAATTTGAATAACTCAAATATTGTTGTCAGAGTACAAAAAATATACAGACTAAATCTATTACCATTAGGCAGACTTTATAAACTGCCTGACCAACTGGCATGTTCCCAAAACCCACACATTTTGCTGAAATGTTGGCCAAACAAACCTTACTTGCAAAAATAAATGCCCACAACCACTTCCAAAGAAATTTTCCGGTTTGCCACCTCCAAAACACTTGTCATCAAAAAGTTGAACATGTTCAGTAGACAGCTCCCACACACTCAAGAGAATCTTAATCACCCCAAAAGGAATATCCAACTTTTTTTCTTGAACGTGGGCACTGGCAGGAGTGCAGGCTGACAGGGAGACTTGCTAGCCGGAAGGAGGTAGGCTTGTGCTTCACCAGGCTGTTAAACAAGAGGAAGCTCTGAACAAATCCTTTGTGGAGCGGAACAATGGAAGAAAACTAAGGCTTATCTTGCCTTATTTATAACTAAAAATACAAGAGCTAATCAGTTTTCAGAGGATGCTTTTAAGTCTATTATTTTGGAAGAATTACTATTTGTAACATGATTAGGGAGGATTAAACGGTAAGCAAAATATTCAGAAATAAAAGAAAATCACTTTTTTCATTATGGCTATTTGAACAACATCCTTTCCAAAGAATTATTTCATTTACTACACGAATAAAGCTGTCTAAAACAATGTAGCCCTTGGTTAAATCCTTATTTAAGGCTTTAAAACTCCACAAAATTACAGTGGCAGCCATTATCCAAAAATAGAGGAAACCTGGATTATTTGTAAAGCTTCATATGAGAGGCTGATGAAGCAAAATTACTCCAGGAGTAAACTAATCCGTAATCCAGGAGGCCACAGAACAACCAGGAACATCTTAAAGTGACACAGACCTCATTTGTATCAGTTAATCTTAATGTTTATGCTCCTTTAATATCAAAAAGTGCAAAAACATCTTTAACAGCAGACTTCTATGGTGAAAACCAGTGCTAACAAAAAAAGAAACAAATATCTATCTTACAATAAAAAAAAAGCATCTTTACGATTCCCTAGATATTTTAGAACACAAAGAATGAAACTTTTTGTAACATTTGCAGACTGTGTTCAGGTGACCATAACATATTCTCCCTAGCATAATATGAAGTAGAATGTCTCTAAACAACTCACAATCAAAAAAGGTTTAGTCAAAGTCTAAGTCTGATTACCCCACTTACTGACCTTAAATATGGCACTGATTCTTGAATAGCAAAGTTAAGTAGGAATAGATTAAATAATTATATATTCATAAATGAAATATGTATTTGGAATTAAGTGAGGTCAATTAAAACATCTTTAATGGTCTGAAACAAGGATGACATGAAAAAGTAAAATGCTACAAATCTCTAAGAAAAGGGAAACATTATTTTATGGCATTGGACGTGGGAATGTAAACAGTTTTTAACAGAATGCTGCAAATCTGTCAGCATTTGCTCAGAAATAATTCTTGATTAATTAGTTTCGTATCTACAGCGTCACAAGTTGAACTAACAGCACAAATGCTGAAATGAAATTCTCTCATAACCCCTTGAAAATGCAAATCAGCTAAAGTAACAAGCAGCTAAATTTGTAACCAAACTGATTATGTGCTGCTTGTCTCAGTATTCTTCTGTGCTTTTTCCTGACTCTGTCTGTCTTAGAAGAAACATGTTGGCTGACACGGTTTATTTTCATTATCTGCAGGGTTTTGATGTTTGCAGATGATGTATTGTTCCAATAACGACCTCCTTCTGTTTCAGGGGTAGATTTTGTTTTTGAAATCGTTCGACTCTAAAACATATACATATATA